>JAWDJN010000061.1:42500-228006 GCA_037788925.1 Mytilus galloprovincialis | reverse complement strand
ACATAAACTACTAACGGACTAACTTCAATTGATTTTCTACTGACTGTTTGTTGGAGTACGCCGATTCTCCGTATATAGAAATAAAAAGATGTGGTATGAGTGCCAATGAGACAACTCTCCATCCAAGTCACAAGTCACAATTTGTAAAAGTAAATCATTATAGATCGAAGTACGGCCTTCAATACGTAATATTGGATGAACAGTAGGCTATAACGGGCCCCAAAAATTACTACTGTAAAACAATTCAAAGTAATCTAGTATATATATATAAAAAAAAACAAGAAACGAGAAACATTTATGAGCTACATCAACAAACGACAATCGCTGAACATCAGGTATATACACATTGTAAATCAAAAGACAAAAGACAGGTGTAGGTTAACACACTTAGTTTTGTACTTGCATTTCTTACTTTCTTCATATCTGAGATACTGTCTTAAATATATGTATTTGTTGCACATGCGTTTATTGACTACTGCAGAAAAAAGAATTTTATCAAATTGGCATGCGTTTAATAAATTTCATTAACTTAAAACACTTTCAAACTCTTAAATGATGCACATTTTGTCACTAAATACGCATACAATGACTTCAATATGTTTCGATTCGCAAATGACATATTTGACCTAGATACGTCAACGTTCATGTTGGCTGTTCAAAATACCTCCCTCTAAAAACACATTGCAACTAACTAACTAACTAACTAACTAATTTTATTCAGTATAAAATCCAGTACAAAAGGATCATCGCTGAAACACAAAAACACATATAAAAAACATATACAAAACAAAAATAAACATAACAGACAACAATTTTGACACTTATAACAAGCAAGAGACAAAACTCACATTTCAATATTATGCAATTATTCCCACTGATGAATGTCTAATCAAAATACATTTGTCTATATATATAAGAAATCTGGTGAGAACATCAGTCTCCGAACAGTTCATTAAATATTTAAATTTATCAAAATTATCTAAATTGCAAAAACATGGTATAATATTAACAATGTCATCATAAAACTTTTCCCTCTCCTCGTGATAGAGGTTGCATTCACATATGAAATGAAACTCATCTTCAATTTTGTTATCAATACAATGTGTACATATTCTTTGATCCAAAGGCGTTTTATTATATCTGCCTTTTTCAATGTGTAAATTGTGGTTAGAAATTCTTAATTTACATAATTGTCTAACATATTGTTTTGGGATATTTAACTTTGTATAAGTCTCAGGTTTATATTCCTCTTTTAACTTGTAATATGTGCGTAGTTTGTTTTGCTTTTCACCTGACAAACATGAGAAAAAATAATTTCCATATCTTTCTTGTAATATCTTTTTCACTGCAGATATGAGTTTTCCTTCTGACATAGTTCCTTTATTATTCCAAACATGGTCAAAATTAATTAATTTTAGAAACTTAAAAATGTGTTTATTGAAGGTAAATGGAAAGGTACAATCAACTTCTTCGATTGACTTATATGCTAATTTTGAAAAATTCAAAAGAGGGTCTTTATACAAATATAGCATGTCGTTATATATAGCTTGTTTACCAAACAAAAGAAGGTTCATGGTAGAGCCTACACAAACCCTCAACACTTGTCACTAAATACACACCGGACATAGAAATAACCATAATTGTCCTAATCAGAATCGAAATAATTGATGCAAGTTATAAATACTTTATTGTAGTTTTAACATGGGTAGGTATTATAACTTAATTAATATATATTTGATGATCACTCTGTTAAGTGGGTTTCGTCCTACCTCTCAAATAGATTTCAAAAAGTTAAAATTTGTACAACTGAATCAGAATACAATTAAAAACCAATTGTTCAGAGAACAATTGAAGGTCTTTCCACTAGTAAAGATCTATTTTGATATTGAAATATGAAAAATCAGTTTAAAATGTTAGTTCCTATGGCTTTATGATGTATTAATATCAATTTAAAGCAAAGGTCAAAATCTAGAACGTCCTATTAACCTATGACCTTGACATCAATTTCAAGGTCACAAACCAAGGATCTTAAATCAAAAGACCCTAGGTCTTTAATATGTTTGGTTAAAGAGTAATATCACTTCACGGGTAAACCTAAATATAAGATGGGCAAAAACTCCCATTTATTGTCTGCGCACCCTTTCACCCAAAATATACAAGTAAGGATATGTCGCAACTAACAATTTATGAAAAATTATTTGTCGATATGTCATATGGTATTTGAAAATAAGTGAAAATAAGCAAAAATCAAAATTTAGAACATGACCTTGACCTTTGACCTTGACCTCATTTTCATTTATTTGGACCAAGGACCTCAAATCTGAAGACCCTAGGTCTCTATCACTTATGGTTTACCAGTTAGAAATGCATAATACTTATATCATTTACATAAGGGGAAATAACTCTCATATGGAGTCTCTGGAAAGCTTTAGTCCAAATGAATTGCATAATCCTGAAGATGTAACGAGCAATTTGGTAAAATAAATTTGTCGTAATCTTTTACGGTTGCGAAGGAGTAGTGGCCACAAGAAAAACAGTGTTTGGGGAGATAACTCTTACAACGTAAAGTATTTTGTTACGCGGTTGAAAAATTTTAAAGCGTATAAACTATACGATATCATATTCCAAATATCTAAGCGACATCTTTTGAAACATCAACAATACGCAAGAAAAAATTTTGGCGGAAGAAAAAAAAAAAAATAATAATAATAATTAAAAACCAATTGTTCAGAGAACAATTGTAGGTCTTTCCATTAGTACAGATCTATTTTGATATTGAAATATGAAAAATCTGTTTAAAATGTTAGTTTCTATGGCTTTATGATGTATTTATATGAATTTAAAGCAAAGGTCAAAATCTAGAACGTCATATTAACCTATGACCTTGACCTCAATTTCAAGGTCACAAACCAAGGACCTTAAATCAAAAGACCCTAGGTCTTTAATATGTTTGGTTAATGAGTAATATCACTTTACGCGTAATTCTAAATGTAAGATGGGCAAAAACTCCCATTTATTGGCTGCGCACCCTTTCAACCAAAATATACAAGTAAGGACATGTCGCAACTAACAACTTATGAAAAATTATTTGTCGAAATGTCATACAGTATTTGAAAATAAGTGAAAAAAAGCCAAAATCAAAATTTAGAATATGACCTTGACCTTTGACCTTGACCTCATTTTCCATTTTTTGGACCAAGTACCTCATATCTGAAGACCCTAGGTCTCTATCACTTATGGTTTACCATTTAGAAATGCATATCACTTAATTTAATGGCAAAGGGGGAATAACTCTCATATGGAGTTTCCGTAAAGCTTCAGTCCAAATGAATATCCTAATCCTGAAGAAGTAACGAGCAATTTGGTAAAATAAATTTGTCGTAATCTTTTACAGTTGCGAAGGAGTAGTGGCCACAAGAAAAACAGTGTTTGGAGAGATAACTCTTACAACGTAAAGTATTTTGTTACGCAGTTGTAAATTTTTAAAACGTATAAACTATACTAGAACACACCCGCGTAATCGCGGGCATTCAGAGCGTAGTTTAAAGTATGGAAAGTGTTGTTGGAAGCATTTTGTAAAATACAGAATTTCAGCAAAAGTATAATAAGTCATAGGTTATTGGGGACAGGAAAATGTTTTTTTACCCTCCACCTTTATTTCCAAAGTTCCCAATTTTTGGTTTTCTATCAATTTCAATATGAACATACATTTAGTATGTTATGAACATTTATTTAAGTAAAGAGCCTGTAATTCAGTGGTTGTCGTTTGTTTATGTGTTACATATTTGTTTTTCGTTCATTTTTTGTACATAAATAAGGCCGCTAGTTTTCTCGTTTGCATTGTTTTACATTGTCATTTCGGGCCTTTTGAAGCTGAGTATGCGGTAGGGCTTTGCTCTTTGTTGAAGGCCGTACGGTGACCTATAGTTGTTTTAAAATATCTGTGTCATTTTGGTCTCTTGTGGAGAGTTGTCTTAACATGGCAATCATACCACATCTTCTTTTTTTTTATGTAATCAATGAATTTTGTAAAAGATTTAATGACTGGAGAATTTCAGAAAAAGTATCAAAAGTTCACATGAATAATTTTAGCGCTTATCTGTATATTATGAACATTCATTACTATATAAATAAAGCGTATTTACTTTCAATTCTAAGTTTACTAATCGATCCATGGTGATCATTGATATAGTATACAGACCCTCTCTATTTAATAAACTCTGTGACCGCCGTGGATAGTAAAATTGAAAATGATAGCAGATAAAATTCTGAAAATACACTTTATTCGTAGTATATGTATGTTCAAAGTATACAGAAAAACGCAAACCGGAAGTCTAATCTGACTTAAAATTTCGTACAATGACGGGACAATATCCGGATGCCTTTTTTCTCGTTTTTCTCCTAAAATAACTCAATCTGAATAATCATATGAATGGATGACAAATGCGACTATGCACTGTACCTATAGGACACAGAGGCGTGTTGATTAATTTATTCTGGAAAGAAGAGAAGCGACACCAAAAATGAGGTCTTCTCGTTTAATAGTATAGAAGACATCATATTCCAAATATTTAAGCGACATCTTTTGAAACATCAATACTACGCAAGAAAAAAATTTAGGCGGAAGAAAAAAAAAAAAAAAAAAAATAATAATCAGAACAAATTCAATAGGTCTTTCCACGGAAAGGTGGAAAGACCTAATAATAATCAGAACAAATTCAATAGGTCTTTCCACGGAAAAGTGGAAAGACCTAATAATCAGAACAAAAGCAATAGGTCTTTCCACGGAAAGGTGGAAAGACCTAATAATGTAACATTTGGGGTCCCACCAGGTTCCATATTAGAACCTTTATTATTCTTAATCTATATAAACGATCTCCCGTTTACATTAAAAGACACAGAGTCTGAATTATATTCTGATGACACAACGTTCCATATATCGTCCAAATAAATTTCAAACTTAAACTCTTGTTTAAATAAAGACTTTGAAAGCGTAATTGAATGGTATGCTGAAAACTATAGGATAATAAATAACAAGAAGTCAAAATTTTTTTGCTTATTGGATCTGATAGAAAACTTGAAAATTGTAATGATGTCTTGTTTGTATTATCGCAAAATCAAACTTTATTTGACAATGTGGAGGTAGAAAAAGTTCTTGGTATCTGTATTGAAAAAATCTATCATGGTCAATTCACATGGATAAAGTATGCGAGTTCTTTCAAGCAGATTACAACTGCTAAATAGATTAATTAAAACGATACTTGACTCGCAAAGGTCTAATCATTTTTATAACAGTTATATATTACCAATGATTGATTATTGTTGCACCATATTGGATTTTACCGCAAACAACATTGAGCTGATTCATAAGCTGCAAAAGCGCACAGCAAAATTAATTTTGAATAAGCCTTTTGATTATCAATATAAATGTTTACAGAACTTAATTGAATGACCATTTTTACACGGATAAAATATTTTCAAGCCATTTTAATGTTTAAATGTACGACTGGACTAGTGCCAGATTATCTTACTAGTAATTAAATTTACTGCGTGCAGTGATCTATAAAAATATTCTCTTTGGTCAAAAACATCTGGATAATATTCATATACCAATGCCAAAGTCTGAATACTTTAAAAAGACTTTTTAATATTCTGGTGTATTTGGAATAGTTTGCCAAATGATATAAAGAATTCAATACATATAGAAAGCTTTAAGGTGAAATGTGCTAATCTTTTTATCACAAAACAAATTTAGTAGACAAACTTCTGAGAATATTCTTACCAAGTGTAAACTTAATATTAATAATATGTTTTTCTGACTGCAAATAAACCGATGATTTAGAAATATATCTTTTAAATACATTATACTAGATAAAGTTATTTTAAGTGATTAAGAATAATAGGCATATAATTACTACAATTTATTTATTTTTCAAAGTTTGAGTGAACCTCAACTGTTACACATTTTCTCTGCTTTTCGACAAGCATACGTATTTTGTTCACATCTGTTTCCAGAACATCCACGTTTAAAAAACAATCTTGTCCATTATACATCGAAGACGGTTTAATAGCTTATAGAAAATATATGAAATTGTCAATAAATCCAGAAGATGAACTCTCAGTCAGATAATAAGTGGGTTCAATTTAAGCTTGTATCTAGTATATGACCCTCCAAAAATGCCATGTTTGGCAACACGACTATGTTGTACATGTCTTCAATACATACATAATATTTGATATCTTTATTTCACTAATACAATGTTTACAACTTTTTTGTTCATATCTCAACATTTAAGAACTTCAAACCTAAGTAAAACAAATATTTACTTTAATTTGATTTGGATCTTTAAAGTGGAGAAGGTATAGAAACTTATTCTAATACATATATTTAAGACAGTATCTCAGATATGAAGAAAGTAAGAAATGCAAGTACAAAACTAAGTGTGTTAACCTACACCTGTCTTTTGTCTTTTGATTTACAATTATTGTATTGTGGATATACATGTGTTTTATAGCCTGCATATTACTTATCAAAAACGTATTTGCTTTTTATTTATCAATAATCATGTCAAAGAAGATGCTCTAGTCCTGATATGCATGTAATATTTGCCACATGTTCACATAGCCTAAACCAATCAATTTCCTACTCTTTCTATTTGTGTGTTTCTCCTCTCATAACTGCCACCACTCAAATGGTCTGCCGTTATGTTTGATTATACGGTTCTGCTTCAAAAATATGGGCTGTTTTTGACAATACAATGCACATATATCGAGCACTAGCATCATTAAGTCATGCTAAATTACTGAAATCTTCACAATTTTAGCATTTTAGTTAAATTTTAGACAGCTTTCGTCATAAATGAAAGTGGCCGCATTTGTGTTCATTCTTAATATTGAAATGTAAGTTGTATTTGATGATAATACATAACATATATAAAGGTTGAGGACGAACACGGATGCGTCCACTTTCATTTTTGACAAAAACAATCTGAAAAGTGACATTTGTGGCATATTTGATAGATTTTTTATATTTAAGCTAGAATCGGAGCGTTTTTACCGGACCTACTTCTTTCAAAGTATGTACACTAACTAGGCAAACAAGGAATTGAGAGCCTTATTCCCGTGTTGAAACACAGAGACATAGGCTTTAGGAACACGTGAAAAAGGAATTGAGAGCCTAGTCCCCGTGTTTAAACACTAGAGACCTAGGCTCTAGGAACACGCGAAAAAGGAATTGGGAGCCTAGTTCTTATTTTTTAAGCACAGAGACCTAGGCTTTAGGAACAAGCGAAAAAGGAATTGAGATCCTAGTTCCTGTGTTTAAACACCAGAGACCTAGGCTCTAGGAACAAGTAAAAAGGGAATTGAGTGCCCAATTCCCGTGCTTAAACACTAGAGATACATGCGTAAAGGAATTGAGAGCCTAATATCCGTGTTTTAACACTAGAGACATAGGCTTTAGGAATAGGCGAAAAAGGAATTGAGAGCCTAGTTCCCGTCTTTAAACACTAGAGACATAGGTTCTAGGAATACGCGTAAAGGAACTGAGAGCCTAATTCCCGTGTTTAAACACTACAGACATAGGCTTGAGGAACAGGCGAAAAAGGAATTGAGAGCCTAGTTCCCGTCTTTAAACACTAGAGACATAGGTTCTAGGAATACGCGTAAAGGAACTGAGAGCCTAATTCCCGTGTTTAAACACTAGAGACATAGGCTTGAGGAACACGAGAAAACGGGGCCGTGGAACATGTTTATTAGGTCGTTCCACTTTTCGTGGAAATCCCTTTTGTTTTTCTTCTGAACATTTTTTTTTTTTTTTTCTTCTGCCGTCTGAGATGTTTTTTTTGTCTTACAACATATCGAATGGATTTTTTGGCCAATGATGTTGTACAGTAAGGGGGGTTTCAAAACTCACCCTGTGTGACCGAACACTTATTCTTATAGGAGTTATCTCCCCGCGTCCCCGTTTTCTTGTTATCGCTATATCTCTAAAACCGTAAAAGATTCTAGCAAACTGTTTTCAACAATTTGTTCGTCTACTCTTGAGAATGCTTTGGTTTATTTTGACTTGAGTGATCGGAAGACATCTTATGGGAGTTATTTCCCTTTGAAAATTTAAGATAGACGATTTGTTGGATAAATTCATACATTTTAAGTCGTAGAGGCCTACAGTCTTTTGATATGAAGTCCTTGGTCCATTTGAAAGAAATTGAGGTCAAGGTCAAAGGTCAAGGTCATGATCTAAATTTTGAATTTTGCATGTTATCTTTTTAATTATTCCACAGAAACTGTGACAGTAAATGATATGATGTGTTTGCCAAATAACTGTTTACAATTAGGCGCAACTTCAACCTATTTCAGTCAAAGTGTTTTGGTTAACCCTTATACATGTAGGAGTTTTCTCCCCTTATGTATTTCAAATCAGTTTTTCTCCACAACCATACAAGTGATTGACCTCCGGTCTTCAGTTTTGAGTTCACTGACCTATGACCTTGAAATTGAGATCAAGGTCGAAGGTCAAGGTCATGTTATAAATTTTTGAATTTTGCGTGTTATCGTTATTCAAAAGAAACTGTTACAGTTAATGGTATGATTTGTTTGCCAAATTACTGTTTACAAAAAGGCTCAACTTCAACCTATTTCAGTCGAAGTGTTTTGGTTAACCCTTATAGGAGTTTTCTTCCCTTATGTATTTCAAATCAGTATTTCTCCACAACCATACAAATGATTGACCTGGGGTCTTTTAATTTGAGATCACTGACCTATGACCTTGAAATTGAGGTCAAGGTCAAAGGTCAATTTGACGTTCTACATTTTGACCTTTGCTAAAAACGATTTTCTGTTCATAATAAAACAATTAAGTCTTCTGCATATACCTATTAATCTTATTTTTTTATATCAATTTGAAGAACCAAATTACATCAACAAGGAGTGACATTTTCTAACATCGATTTTTAAATTTCATTCTTATTATCGAGGTGGAAAGACTTTCAATTGCTCTCTGAAGAATTGATTTTTAATTTATATTTAAATTACGATATTTGTAGGAACATGAAAGGATTTAAACACACCTACAGAAATATCCTTGCATATCCATTCACGAATGTTCTTTTTTATTAGCCTTTAAAGAAGTTGTCTCTCATTTAGTTATTGTGTGTGTATTGTATTCATTTAGTTGTTTATAGTAAATCTGTCCTAACCTGCGGGGATCTTTCGTTTTAATCTACGTACACATTTAAATTCTTCTTGAAAAGGGGAAAACCCCTATTTTAGTTGAAGTAGCACGCGGTGCAGATGGCGTGATTGTTAGTCAAAAAGCACATATATATATTCTAACTAATAACTAAATGAATATATATATATATATATATATACAAAAAGACTGTTTAAAACATTCATTTGCAGGCCTGGCTGGGGGATTGTCGTATAGATCCGACCTGAGTATGAAAATTGTGCTAATGGATTTAAATTTTCTTTCATTTACAGGTCATGATTGGTGTCGGATTATTGATGTTTTTTTCGTACACTTAAAATGTGTACGAAAAAAAACGTCAATAATCCGACATCAATCATGACCTGTAAATTAAATATAAGTGAATTTCTAAACCTGCATTTAATACGGGAGCACAGCATTGAATTTAATGCAGGTTTCGAATTTCACTTATATTTACGACCTTTGGAGGGATTTCAACGTTATCTATACTATTAAACGAGAAGACCTCATTTTGGGTGTCGCTTCTCCTCCTTCCACAATAAATTGATCATTGTGACTATATGTCCTATAGGTACCATGCATAGTCGCATTTGCCATCCATTCTTATGATTATTCAGTTTCGGTTATTTTGGGAGAAAAACGGAAAAAAAGAAGTCTGGATATGTGTCCGTCATCACTCCGGCTTTTATTCATAGACAACTTCCTCTTCCGTTTATATTTCCAGAAGTTTGGTAAATTTACATTACATTCCCTATATTATCATGTTTTATTTAAGATTCATTGCCTGAATCGTTATATAAGAATATTGTCCCAAGTGTAAGCAACGACCCAGGCTGTGTGAAAATAAACACAATCATTTTTGTCAAATCGTTATACAAGAAAGTTGTCCCAAGTGTAAGCAACGATCGACCCAGGCTGTGTGAAAATAAACACAATCATTTTTGTCATTCACTTATCGTCACGTAAATAACGACACAGGCATAGCCTAAATTATCATGTTTTATTTGTCACGTAAATAACGACACAGGCATAGTCTATATTATCATGTTTTATTTAAGATACATGCAAGCCATTTTCACACTTATCGTCACGTAAATAACGACACAGGCATAGCCTAAATTATCATGTTTTATTTGTTGTCCCAAGTGTAAGCAACGACCCAGGCTGTGTGAAAATAAACACAATCATTTTTGTTATTCATTGTCCCAAGTGTAAGCAACGACCCAGGCTGTGTGAAAATAAACACAATCATTTTTGTCATTCACTAATCGTCACGTAAATAACGACACAGGCATAGCCTAAATTATCATGTTTTATTTGTCACGTAAATAACCACACAGGCATAGTCTATATTATCATGTTTTATTTAAGATTCATGCAAGCCATTTTCACATTGCCTGAATCGTTATATGTTGTCCCAAGTGTAAGCAACGACCCAGGCCGTGTGAAAATAAACACAATCATTTTTGTCATTCACTTATCGTCACGTAAAGAACGACACAGGCATAGCCCATATTATCATGTTTTATTGTCATTCACTTATCGTAACGTAAATAACGACACAGGCATAGCCTATATTGTCATGTTTTATTGTCATTCAATCACTTATCGTCACGTAAATAACGACACAGGCATAGCCTATTTTATCATGTTTTATATATTAAAATAAGTAAAACATGCTCAACTTCATCTAAAACTACCTCGACCAAAAACTTTTACCTGAAGTGGGACAGACGGACGAGACGGACGACCGAACAAACGAACGCACAGATGCACAGACTAGAAAACATAATGCCCATAATTGGGGCATAAAAATTTATTGTTAAAAGGGAAAATAGTGATTTGGCAAAAATGAAAGTAAGGTAAGATTAGAGGGAGGCAGGACCTTTTTCGGGGCGTCGGGATCGGGTGTTTTTAAGTTCGAGATTTGGGGATTGATCCTTACGGGATCCGGGAATATATTTTTTGATTTCGGGATATTAATTTCTTTAAACTCTGAATCTCAGTTTCATGGTTTTAAGCCCGGGATTTCGGGATCAGGACCCCTCCGATCGACAACCCCTCAAATTAGCCTTAGTGGGTATTAGTCATTTATACATGATTCAAATCCTACAATTGGCATGTTAATAAGGCTCTCAAAAAAAAAGCACTGATGAATTGTCATAGAAGCATATTTTTTAGACTACTAATGGTCTATATATAAGCAGTTACATTTATTTCATGTTTGAAACGGTGCAAATTTTTAATTTGATTTGACTTTTACCAAAAGAAGCATTGTAGCAAAGGAGAAGAATAAGTGTGGTCGTAGGCCAGAAACACGAATATAATTGAATTTAACAGAAAGGAAACAAATATCGGACTTTGGAAAAAGGGAGGTATACCTTCTATGTAATATTCCATACATAATATCTTTTACAAAAAATCATCCTGCAACAGTTCACAAGCTGTATATGCCCGCGATTTCGCGGGTGTGTTCTAGTTGATTTTAATTTCTACAGTCCTGATCAGAATGTCAAGCGGACTGCACGTGATAAGTAGTAAAGCATAGACCGTACGCACATTTTAAGAATGAAGCGCAACAAAATGTACTTCGGTCAACGCTTTTACACCCCAATGAATTTACAAAAAGAAGCATTCAATTCTGAAATAAATCCACACTTAAAACGATAGCTTCTATATATAGATATAGGAAGATGTGGTGTGAGTGCCAATGAGACAACTCTCCATCCAAATAACAATTTATAAAAGTAAACCATTATAGGTCAATGTACGGCCTTCAACACGGAGTCTTGGCTCACACCGAACAAAAAGCTATAAAGGGCCCGAAAATTACTAGTGTAAACCCATTCAAACGGGAAAACCAACGTTCTAATCTATATAAAAAACGAGAAACGAGAAACACGTATAAATTACATAAACAAGCGACAACTACTGTACATCTATGTCCATAATTTGACTTTAAATTTCATTGGACATTAGAATAAAAGAGGGACGAAAAATACAAGAGGTACGGTCAAACTCATAGAACGAAAATAAACTAACAACACCATGGCTAAAAATGAAAAAAAGACAAACAGACAAATAAAAGTACACATGACACAACATGGAAAACTAAAGAATAAGCAACACAAACCCAACCAAAAACTGGGGGTGATCTCAGTTGCTCCGGAAGGGTAAGCAGATCCTGCTCTATATATGGCACCCGTCGTGTTGCTCGTGTTATTACAACCCCGGTAAATAGTCTTATTCGGTAGGTCACATTCATGAAAAGGGAAGAGGATTGTAGTTACGACGTAAGGAACATATCCGATATCATCTGTGAAACGGTTATTCCATAACAGTCAACCAACTCGTGATGGCGTCCGTAAAAATTACGAAGGGATGATGTCAACTTCACCATTTGGAACTCTTAGTTTAATAGCTTCCTTGTGAGTAGCAACCCTCTATCAAGGAAAATAAATCACGAAGAATACAAGCATGGAGATATCGTATCAAATATGCATAGGTACTTGAGGACAGGACACTTTTATTTAACCCTCCCCCTTTTTTTCAAAATCCGTTATTTTTTTCGTTTTCTACTAATGTCAATTATTTTCGCGTTTTTTAATATTAATATATTACTGACCGCTTGGAATTTATAGTAAATAACAAATTACAAGTTATTTGTAGTTTATTGATATACTTATGATACAGAAAACGCGAAAATAATTGAAATTAGTAGAGGGCGGGGAAAAAGACCTGGATTTTGGAAAAAAGGGGATGGCAAAAAATATGTCCTGGCCCATATATTATAGTACCTATGTTAATGTTCTCCATGTTTTCTATGAATGTACCTAACAACATTTATGTTATTTTTGGTTTCAATCATATGTTTACATAGAAAAATATTTTTCTATAAATAGAAACTTTTATTAAAATCGTTAATACTTTTTGATATTGCAATAATCATGTTCAAGTAGAAATTTCTGTAATTAAAAAAAAATGTTCAAATTAGGTTTTTATCATTAAATAATTAAATGCTTCCCTCAATTGTTTAGTTCGCGTATAGATATATATATATTTTTAGATAAGAACTATAGATCTAATTTGTTATTACAGAAATAATATAATTGCGAATTATCAAGATCATTGTGGTAGGCGAGATAACTCGACCTATAAACACGATGATTAATAGTAGCAAATCGTTAATTTCTTTATTGAATAGAGTTAGTCACGGGCCAATCAAATAATGCTTTATTGAACGTGCCAGTTGTGGACGTACTATCCGTTGACTGTCCTGATCAGAGATCATTAGGCTGTTGACCACTGTTGCCTAACGGGGATATTTGTTATTGATTCAATTTACAGGTAAACTATTGTCCAATCGATGACCATTTGTTTTCATTCATTGCATGCATCCACAAACATTGCTGTTGCCATAGTACTTTAACCTGTTAACAAAACGCATGATCGATTTGTTTCAGAAAATACATAAATTGGAGCAGATTTTGCAGCGATAGATTTCTATTTCAGGAATAAAGATTGTACATAAGAAGGATAAGCATTTTATAGTAAAATAGAAATGAGTTTCATAAAAAAGGGTGTGTGGTGGTGGAGGTGGACCTTTGTAGATCACTGAATATAAAATGCATGTATTCATCATGAAAGATGCACAGTTTGAAGCTATAATTAGTTAATTTGTTCATTGTACCATTTGAATCCTCAAAAACATGACGTGTACCATTTCGACAAAAACTCTCCAGTTATATTATGTCGCGACTAATATTTTGGTAATTTTTTTAGCTCATCTAGCCCGAAGGCCCAAGTGAGCTTTTCTCATCACTTGTCGTCCGTCGTCCGTAGTCCGTCGTCCGTAGTCCGTCGTCGTCCGTCGTCGTCGTCGTTAACTTTTTACATTTTGAACTTCTTCTAGAGAACAACTGAATGGAATGAAACCAAACATAGCATGAATGTTCCTTATGAGGTGCTGACCAAATGTTGTTACTTTGTAGCCGATCCATCATCCAAGATGGCCGCCAGCGAGGGACTTAGTTTAACATAGGACCCTATGGGAAATGCATACAAATGACTTCTTTTAGAGAACCACTTAATGGAATGAAACCAAACATAGCAAGATTTCAAAAACCGAAGTAGAGTCAGGTGAGCGATACAGGCTCTTGAGAGCCTCTAGTTTTGTCGATACCCCTTACTTTCTTCTGAAAAAAAAAGCAGCATGCAGTGAATGTCAAAATTTAAAACATGACCTTGACCTTTGACCTTGACCTCTTTTCTTAATTGGCACCCAAGGCCCTCAAATACAAGGATTTATACGGCTTACGGTTTTTGAGTTGCAATTAGTTATCAAAAGCACCAGGATTATAATTTTATACGCCAGACGCGCGTTTCGTCTACATAAGACTCATCAGTGACGCTCAGATCAAAATAGTTAAAAAGCCAAACAAATACAAAGTTGAAGAGCATAAACAGTATTTTGGGAGATTACTCTTACAAAAGAAGTGTTTAGATAAAAAGGGTAAGTTTTAAAAGCGAATAAACTGTTCGATATCACATACCAAATATCTCAGCGACATTTGTGAAATAACAATACTGTGCTTTAACAAAATTTAGGCAGATTGTTTTTTAATAATAATTAGAAGAAAAGCAATAGGTCCTTCTACGGAAAAGTCGAGAGACCTAATTACGTGTTAGAAATTTTTATTTCGTATCTGTTTTAAAAATGTATCCTTTCAAGTACTTAACCCATTAAACAAATACATATCTCGTTTTAGTATATTGGAGATTTATAAATGCAATATTTGTATATATGTGAATTGTTTCTTATAAATGAATAAAAATTTAAAAAAAATATTGTCAGGTGGTAATGCTAAAGTTGGTTAAAATGATTATGAAAATCGGATTAATTTTCGACCAATAATGTATTGTGACAAAAATGCAGTTTAGGCAAAATAAGACAATATTTATAATTTATAGTTGAATTGTAATCTATAATAAATTACCCGTTTGAACAATGCGTTAACGAAAAATACATATAAAATCATTCTTTTATCCTTGGTTGTTATGAGACGCGTTAATTGTTACTAGAGTGCTCTCATCGAGGTCCGCGCTCTTAGTATATAAAGACACCAACCCATTGTGCGAGTTTGACCGACTGTGCGAGGGCTGTATAGCCAGTCAAGGTCGTTAAAAACTTCCATTTGGTTTGCGAGTTTGTCATTCATCCATTCGTGAGATTCCAGTCACGTCTCAGTCATTACAGCTGAACGTACGTGCTGGACCAGCTCTCCTTTACCCGATATCTTCGATGAGGGATTACAGTTAGATGATCAACGACTTACTACTTTAGATGACAGAAACCAATCCAACGCCGTACATTAAACGTAGTGGTTTGCGTATACCCGCGTTAACATGCACTCCAAAACCCATTGTATCATGAGGGAGTGTTTTGCCGATTAACGTCCGAGGGCTGTATCCTAGGTGTTAGATGATTGACCTTCATTTCACTGCCTCGCAGCTTTAAATTTGGTCCTGATAACGCTTCCTGTCATCTTTAATACTACTTCCAGGACTCATCTACCAGTACTCCATCATCGAGGTTAGCGGGCTGCCAATCTGCCCAAACTTGCCCTGAAAGCAAGCGTTGTGAAGAAATAAGATCAAAATAGTCAACAAACCAAAACCAACTCACCAAAACCAAAATGGCGTCCTCTACTACCTGTTCCTGACCCACGGCAGAAAATATTTAAACGCTCACTAATCGCCTTCGGGCACCGAGCCGACCATGCGAGGGCTGTATAGCCAGTCAAGGTCGTTAAACACTTCCATTTGTTTGCGAGTTTGCTCGTTTGTTAATTGGCTGTTGATGGTTAAGCATCGGAAAGTAAATATCAGCAAATAAAGAAGTTTGAATTGAGGAGTTTGTAAACCTAGTTGAGTTTAAAAGCTTGTGGTTTTTGAAGCAAGATGGTTTTAAAGTCTTTACAATTGTTGCAAGCTACCGGGTTGTTCCGATACTGTAATTTCCTTCGGGAATGGTCACAGTCCCTTGAACAGGTGGTTTGTAATCGTCTGGTGACTTTGGTGCTTCGGAGACTAAGTGTTTCATTACTAGTTATCCCAGGAACTAGGTGCTTCAGAGACTAGTCGGGTAAGAACTAAGTGTCTCGGAGACTGGGTGTCTCAGAACTAGGTGCTTCAGAGACTAGTCGGGTAAGAACTAGGTGTCTCGGAGACTGGATGTCTCAGAACTAGGTTGTAAAGTTTCAAAGCGTGTCTTGTAGTTTTTAAGAAAAGCCTCCAAGGTGTAGTTAGAATTTTGAGTTAATAAAAAGATTGATATTGGAATATCTCAGATTCTGTGAAAACGGATACGAACATAAAGTTCATAAGTCAAACACGTTACAAAATTGGTTAGCAGCGGGGGATCTGAGAAACTTCAGTATTATATGTAAATAATCACATTGTTTTATTGTCACTTTTCCCTATTTGTCCTTGCAAGAAGCAACATATTGTTTTGTAAATACATTAATTGTTACGTTGTTTAATAAAATAGGTTTGAGACACTTGCTTGATTTATTCTCCAAAATATGTCGCAAGCATACAGAGAAGATAAAATGTTGTATGACCCGTACAGTGACGAAACAAGAAATTTGACCAGGGAGTTAGAAAAATTAAACAGGGAAATAGGGCGCTTAAGATCTAAGAGTTTTGAAAATGCCCCAGACATTTATCAGTCAACTCCTTTCAATCAAACAACACGTCCAATACAATTTGACTCTGGATACGCTTCTGCTAGAATTCCGTTACAGTATTACAACTAAGCAAAACTAATTGAATTCTTCTTTATATCACCTCTAAAGCCAAAAGAATTTTATCTCTAATACCACATTTAAAATTAGCCAAAACAAACAAAGCCATACTTGAAGTTGATTTTATTCTATTAGGTACCAAGAAAGGAGTAATATCAATTTTTTATTAAATTATTGTTCAGCTGATTTAAACAAAACTTCCCCTTATACATTCTTCAATATATCAAACACAAACATATATAAAATGTCTAACAACAACAAATGGAAGTTTTTAACGACCTTGACTGGCTATACAGCCCTCGCACGGTCCGTTAAGATATCTAATGTTATAATCTAATTCTGTATTAGATACAATACAAAGGTAACAAAGAAACAGGCCGGTAACAACCGTTGCCGGATAGTGTCTGCACGAGTAGTCGGTCAAGTTTTTGTTTGACCTGACTACAAGTGCAGAAAAACTATACGCCGTTGTTTCCGGCCTGTTTTTTGTTACTTTTGTTTTGTATCTGACTTGTACGACGTTTCAAGGAAGAAGTATTACATTTTGCAAGAAGACTGAACATTTGAGAAACTTAAATGGCCTCAATTAGTAAATGTAAGTTATAGAATAAACATATTTGTTTTTATGCCCCACCTACGATAGTAGGGGGGCATTATGTTTTCTGGTCTGTGCGTCCGTTCGTCCGTTCGTCCGTCCGTTCGTCCGTCCGTTCGTCCGTCTGTTCGTTCGTCCGTCCGTCTGTTCGTTCGTCCGTCTGTCCCGCTTCAGGTTAAAGTTTTTGGTCAAGGTAGTTTTTCATGAAGTTGAAGTCCAATCAACTTGAAACTTAGTACACATGTTCCTTATGATATGATCTTTCTAATTTTAAAGCCAAGTTAAACTTTTGACCCCAATTTCACGGTCCACTGAACATAGAAAATGAAAGTGCATGTTTCAGGTTAAAGTTTTTGGTCAAGGTAGTTTTTGATGAAGTTGAAGTCCAATGAACTTGAAACTTAGTACACATGTTCCCTATGATATTATCTTTCTAATTTTAATGCTTATTATATTTTTTATCCAATTTCGTGGCCCATTGAACATGGAAAATGATAGTGCGAGTGGGGCATCCGTGTACTTTGGACACATTCTTGTTCATTTTCTTTCAACGGGAGTTTTTTTTTCTAGAAAAAAAATTAGGAATCTAATAATTTGATAAAAACAAAAGAACCATTTCAAGTATAAGATTAACGTTATCAAGTTTGAGACTTTTTTTAAAATGCAACTTCGTTGAAATGTTATATATTAAAGAAATATTTTAGTGGTAAGTAAGCTAACGTTTAATTTTATGGGTGAAACAGAAAGCGGGAGAGGGCCTTAATTGATTTGAAACAAACAGGCTGTGATCTTTACTTTGATGAAAAGATTGCAGGATTCCCCATTCCCCCTTTAAACATTTCGTGAAAATTGCACGTTTGCTGTCAAATACATGAATTTAATATTCAGTGAGGGGAGGGGGTGCCGGGGTTGGAATCCCATTTTTTGGACGATCAATGCATTTGAATGTGGACAAATAGTTGAAACCCCCTTTTTTCCTGGGTTGGGAACCCCTTTCTTAAAATGACTTGATCCGCCCCTGATAGATTTGAATTCAACTTATAATTAAATTCAATAACAATATAAATGTATCAAAAGAATGAATTTTTTACTTCATTAGTGAGTGAAATGTTATGAAAAAAAGGATTTTGTTCTGTTATTGTATATATTAAGACAAATACTTTTAAAAAAATGAAATCATGCTCGGTCTCTGCAAGTGTTGATCGCGATTAATTAAACACGTGTTACTATATGACCAATCGCAGCCAACCCTCTAAAATTGAGGCCTGACATAAGTTGAATGTTTTTCTTCAAGAGTTGCTGCTCATTTGGACATGTATTACATGAACTCTTTTTATTTATAGGATCAATCGTGCATTGGTGAGTTGATAGGGATTTTATCTTTTGATGAGATTTGATTTTTATTTACATATTTCCTGTCTTTTTAAATTGAAATATAAACGTCGGTATCACCATTTCTTCACTTTTAGCACTATTCAAAATTACTATTCATGTCCATGCTCCATAAAAAGGGGAAGGGTATGTACTTTTCTGAATATATAAACTATTTACCTTTACAACACCATCACCCAATATTATATATATATATATCGTATATATCGAAAAATCAGGAATCATGCAGATCATTAATTTGTTATCTGGTTGACCATAGTACATTGTAATTTTTTTCTCATAAAATTTGGGATCAAAATATCTTTTCTTATTAGGAGAAAAACATACCCCCCCTTTTTAAAGTTAAATGTACGAATCTTTAAGTATACTGATATGAATGGTATTTTACTGAAAATGTTTTAAAAAAATATTGATGATAACGTAAATATTTTATTAAAAAAAAGACAGGAAATATGTCGGTGAACCAAAAAGTTCAAATCTAATTGAAAGTTAAAGTGCCCATGAACTCATTGTTCATGCACGAGTGATTCTATTCATAAAAAGTGTCCGTGTAACAACTAAAAAGAGTCCGTGTATCGTCCAAAAAGAGTCCGTGTAACACCCGTTAATGTACTGTTTTTCTAGGAAAATGAAAAACAAATATGTTTATTCTATAACTTACATTTACTGTTTTGAGGCCATTTAAGTTTCTCAAATGTTCAGTCTTCTTGTAAAATGTAATACTTCTTCCTTGATACGTCGTGCAAGTCAGATACAAAACAAAAGTAACAAAAAACAGGCCGGAAACAACCTGCCGTATAGTTTTACTGCACTTGTAGTCAGGTCAAGGTCCTCGGCTAGCGCCTCGGACCTTGACCTGACTACTCGTGCAGAAAAACTATCCGGCAACGGTTGTTACCGGCCTGTTTCTTTGTTACCTTTGTATTGTATCTAATACTTATGTTACGAAAAGGTCTATTCTCGACGCCGAGGTTGACAAATTAGACTTTAAATGTGGGTATCGTATCAAAACACAAAAGTGATTAAAAAATTTAAATTACTTGTGTGTTAATTACATCTCGTGTTTAAACTTCACAGTAATAATGTCCGCGTATATTTATTTCTTATAACAAACGTCCTTTCTAATAACTTATCTTAGATAATCTCTTTATAAATATTCCGTATGGAACAAGAATTTAATAATGTTATTCCGTGAAGAATGAAAATGATATTATCCATAAGGGAACGACCGTTTAACCCCAAAATTAAAGTGGGGTTATGTTTCCAAATAAAAAATTTCGAGAAAAAATACACTTTATAGTGTTAAATTTTTGTATTTTAATATTGTATTGTGTTTTGTTGTATATATGTTATGTTTGTCACAGATCATGTTTTTTGATTTATATGGCAATTAAATTATTTGATTTGATTTGATTTGTTAAATTGAAAAAAATAAAATGATAGAAAGCGTCGAAAAACTCAAAAAAAGAATTTCGGACTCGGAAAAAAAACCCTTTTATTTCTTAATTGATTGTTGGATGCTTAACGTCAAGTTGAAAATATTTCATGTATATTCAGGACGACCCCTCCTTTTGAATTTAAATGAAGTTAAGTGGTTACTTCTTATATTTCTTCGTTTTCATATTTTGGAAATGTGACATATGAGAGGATATAGCAAAAAGAATATAAAATCCGAGAAAAAAGGAGTGATGGATGGGAGAAAAAAAAAATCCCGCGCCAATTCTTTGAAATTAAAGTAATTTGCTATTTTTTTTCAATTGTTTCGAACTCAGAAGTGACGGACATTTAATCAAAGGAGTGTTTAATCATGGTCAGAACTTTTGGACGGGTTGTATTCGATGTAGAACCAACTCAAACAATATTACGAAATTCAACTGGCGGACGGTTGGGCGTGCAGGCAAACAGGAGAAGAGGGTATCCGTTTTGAGTAATAAACTTCTAAACTGTAGGGCCCCCTCGACCTTAAAATTGTTGGAAATGATTTCATATATACTAATCTGTTTAATACTTATAAGGATTCTATGTCAAATGTACATCCTTGACAAATATATGGAGGAGTAGCACAGGACAATGTGAATCATAGCATTTCCTAGAACAGCAGGATAATGCTCAAGAGATTGATATACTGTTTTTTTTATAATCGGAAAGGTTGGCATTTGATTTCCCCGGGATTTTTACATTTTAGGACAGATAAAAATACCGCGCTGCGTTCCCCGTTCAGAATCCTCTTTTTATGCCATAAACTTGGAGCTACGTGTATAGACCAAGAGCATAAATACTATAATGGACGAAATAATCTTGCAATTTCCGTTCGTGAAACACGCTGTAAGACGCGTAAGTCACTGTAAGCCTAGTATGGAGAATTCCCAAAAAATCAAGCAGACTGTAGAGCTTTGTGCGGATATTCAGAGATTGATTGAATGTTTATTGTCTTACGTTGTCTTGTTTGACAGATTGATATCGTAATTAAAATTTGTTCAGAAGTGCATACTAAAAAAATCGTCCGCTTTTCGGATGGCTTTCCCTACAAACATGTTCAACTTCACCTTTCCAATCCTATTACCACAAGCAATGATATCAGAAAATGATTATTCTACATTTGTATTATTTCTTATGAACAAAGAGTGAGTAGGATACCTGGTTAACATCACTCAAATTGAATTTAACCTGTTTTACTCGATAATCAATGGGTTGACACAGTCCCCACATAAAGTCTAATTTGTCAACCTCAACGTCGAGAATATACCTTTTCGTAACATGTCTATTAGCACTACTTCCTTCTTTATCTGTTTAACGACTTAAAGGTATACGATACAGTTACAGGGGAGGTAATGACGTTGCTAACGTCAATTGTTATTTTCGCGACGTCAAACGATGACTTATCGGGAAAAGATGCAGTTTTCGGCTGATTTTTATCATTCAAACTGATTTAACTTGAAAACGAGTTCATGGACCACTCTTTTTTAAAATGACATTTGATTTGATTACGTAAGAAGATTATGTGTGCCAATTTTCATGAAATCGTAAATAGTGCATTTTTCTTTTTAAATTTGATTAATATACAGCAAAAATTGACGGTTTTTCCTACATTCATTCACATTTGAGAAATTTTAGTTATTTGTAAAAATAAAATGTACAAATTTAAAAAATGTATACAATATTTATATAACACATAAATAACAAATAATTTATCAAAAAAAAACCAGCTCGTGTTTATCTTTTAAAACAAAAAAGTTATGTATTTCATCGAAAGGAAAAATACGTCCACAAATCTTGTTTTTAATGTTTGCAAATGTGCTTCGTAATAATGCTTTTTTGTGCTTTTATGTTTCATGATTGTTTGTTTCTCTAGGGATAAGGGTTATAACACAATGTTTACTGCTGTATCCCTATGTTTGACTTTTTTACCTCTTTACCTGTTTGTTGTCTTCATACATCTTTGTCAATGTAAAGGAATTTAATGCGACTGTCATACAAGTGAGAGGTTTAGCTAGCTATAAAATCGGATGTTATTCACCATTTTCTAAATTAGAAAATGCCTATATCCATCTGATGAGTTAACTAAAGGCAACAGTAGTATACCGCTGTTCGACATTCATAAATCGATTGAGAAAAAAAAATCAAATCCGGATTACAAACTAAAACTGAGGGAAACGCATCACATATAAGAGGAGAACAACGACACAACAGAAACACAACATTAAAATGTAACACACACAGCCTTTTTCAACTTATTTTAATAGTTTGTTCGTATGTTGTACTGTTATACCACTGTCCCAGTTTAGGGGAGGATTGGGATCCCGCTAACATGATTAACACCGCCACATTCTGTATGTCTGTGCCTGTCCCAAGTCAGGAGCCTGTAATTCAGTGATGTCGTTTGTTTATGAATTACATGTTTGTTTTTCGTTAATTTTATAAATAAATTAGACCGTTAGTTTTCTCGCTTGAATTGTTTTACATTATCATTTCGCGGCCTATTATAGCTGACTATGCGGTATGGGCTTTTCACATTGTTGAAGGCCGTTTGGTGACCTATAGTTGTTAATTTCTGTCATTTTGATATCTTGTGGAGAGCTGTCGCATTGGCAATCGTATCACATCTTCTTTTTTATATTCACCAAGTCAGGAATATGACAGTTGTTGTCCATATGTTTGATGTGTTTGAACTTTTGATTTTGCCATTTAATTAGATACTTTCCGTTTTGAATTTTACCCAGAGTTGAGTTTATTTTTGTAATTTTACACTTTCGTGTAAAAGTTGTCTTAGAAAAATGTACCTTAATCTAACTTTCAGGTAGAAAGATGTGATATTTTTGTTAGACAAGTGCTTATGACCATCCACAAGAACTTGCGGTCATCCGATGTTCATAACTTCAGTACTTAGGTTTACTTTGTTTATATAATCGGTGTTAATCTAATGACAGGACGAGTGCCCGGATTGGGACAGGATATTTCTCAGATGAGATATACATAGTTTGAACGTTTAAGTTTCTCTACAAAAAAAGTTGACCGGACTGATTTTACCTGCGCGAATAACACTATGAATAATATTGACATGATCTACATAAAGTGCTCAAAACATCCTTAAGTTTTCAGAATATTTTTCTAACATAGAAATAAAGGCAACAGTAGTATACCGCTGTTCGAAATTCATAAATCGATTGAGAAAAACCAAATCCGGGTTACAAACTAAAACTGACGGTAATATAGCAAATATAAGAGGAGAATGACGACGAGTTCGAACAAGTTTATTTCCTGCGGTTTTTAAGCAATACACTATATATTTTTTCTTCATATTTTCCAGATTCCAAATGTTACATTTAATTTGTCCCTCCGTTAATTGAAATATTTTGGTTAGTAAGTTTGCTCTTGACTTTAAGACATATGTGCGGTAGTCAATTTTCTGTAGTATATCAAGTGTTTGGTAAAAAAAATGCTCATTTTGTATTCATTAAAAAGACACAATTAACAACATACTTGTTTTTTTGATAAAGTTGTTAAGTCAATTAGTGTTTTGTTTTGTATTTTACAAATTCACTGAATTTAAAAAGGGCATTTTTAAAAATAATTTTTCATTATTTCAGGGATTTTATAAAAATCACTAACCAGGTCATTAATTTTACATTTTACATTTTTTTTTTTACAAAATTCTAACATGATGTCCTTCAAACGATTTGCGTACACACCCTTGGTAAAATATAAATTTATTGCATGGGCTGCTCCGATCGTACTCCCATGTCTTATGCTTTTTTATGAATGAGGAACCTTACGTCATAGAACAATGAATTAAGAATATAAGCCTTTTACTGGAAAATACACAATTGTGAAACCAAAATGCATTAAAGCAAACAAAGCTAAAATGTGGTTTCAAGCAATCCAACCAAAATTTTACAAAACGAAGGAAATCGTGCAGAAGCTAGGGTGATCTGGTAGGGGTGATCCAGCTAAGATCATCCCTGATAGAAGAAAAGAGCTTAGATTTAAATGTTTTAAATCTTCATTTAGGCTTTATTTCTGTTATATCCCTTGAGGACGCGTTGTGTCGGTCTCAGATCAGCCTTTATTAAATATATCTAAGTGTTATTGTGTGGACTACAACAGAACATAACAATGTATACAGAAAAACAACCATGTAGGATGATATGGTATAGGAATACCATGTTAGTACAAAGAAGTTTAGATATTATAATGGATAGCGATTTTGGTCACATGTTCTTTTTGGAGGTAAATCTCGATTGTTTAAACACACTCATTTTAAATTACTTACTAAACAGTCTAGTTTTTTAATTATGGCGAGATTGTTTGATAGCTTGATATAAATAAATTTCTGTAGTGTCTGCCGGATCTCCTAAAATCTTTAGTATAACTTAACAGGATAAATTTTATGATGTAAACATATGACGTATATATAAGCATACAGTCTTGTGACCTGTAAATTAAAACTTTAGGTGAGGATAAAGTTATATTATGTAGTTTTGTAATTATTATGTAAATAATGTGCTTCGTTTGCTGACTGTTTACTTTGCTTAGTTTGACATGTTTGTCTTGAGATTGTAACACAGTGATGACTACTGTAACCAATTTGATGCGACTGTCATAAAAGTGAGAGGTTTGACGCTATAAGACCAGGTTCAATCCACCCTTTTTTTTCTACATTTGACAATGCCTATACCAAGTCAGGAATATGACAGTTCTTGTCCATTCGTTTTTTATGTGTTTTGTCATTTGATTTTGCCATGTGATTGGGGACTTTCCGATTGATTTTTCCTCGGAGTTCAGTATTTTTGTGATTTTACTTTTTGCTGCATACAGATAATGTCATGCTTTATTTAATATCAGCATTATAGGAGAGTTTAGTTACTTTCATATATTTTAGCTCACCTGATACGAATGGCCAATATAGCTTTTCTCATCGCTTGGCGGCTGTCGCCTGTCGTCGTAAATTTTTACAAAAATCATCTCTTCGGAAACAACTTTTTGTCCGATGACCACGCATGCCAACATGTTCAGCATGGCTTGAGATAGAACCTAGGGATAAAACTCAGTTTTTGGCTTTTATCGCCGAAACAAGTAAATCGGACATGAGGTAAATATGTTCATCAAGTTGAGATATATCTGCACCGAATTTTCTGACGAATTAGACAATACTATGTTGGGTTGATTTAATTAAACTAAGTCAATTATAATTGAGATTTTTACCTTATTAAACATGATTTCCAAAACCTCAGTAGATACAGGTGACCGACACAGGCTCTTAAGAGCCTCTAGTTCATGTAAAATGACATCTTTTAATTTTGCAGGAATACATGAACCATTAAGTAACAATGATATAGATTTCTATTGTAAAAGGAATCTAAAATCATGGCATTTGTTTCTGAAGAAGAGGAGAATTATGTCAGATTAGCCTTGTTATTGAAAGGAGTTACACCAAGAGCAGTTCGTACTTATTTTGACACAGAATTTCCACCTAACGCTCTACCCTCAACACTAAGTACAAGCCATAACACCCTTTTGGACTTGAGAGTAAAGAGAATCATAAATCAGGCTCAGTGGAATCTTTTGAATCCAAGAAATGGTATGTATGTATGTGACTGCAAATATTTTTGGATTAAGATTTCATTAACACGAGATTCACAAAATTCAAAAAATAAATTCTTGTGATGGCAAAAAAAACCTCACCAACTTTCAATGTTTTTTCATTACTTCTTTCCTTTTACATACTGTGGATTTATTTATTTTCGTGGGTACCAATTTCCGTGGATTGAACAAAACTGACACTTTCGTTGACATTTGATTTCGTGGTTCTGTCAAAGTCTGCATACAAGTTCATGGAAAATTTGTTATTCGTTGAACATTTATATTCGTGGTTTACCTGTACCAACGAAATCCACGAAAATTAGTATCCAACGAAAAATAATGAATCAACAGTATACTTGGTGCTTAATTAAGTACACTTTTGAATCGATGGCCTAGATGTTCCTTTATTATATACAAGAAAAAACACTGGGTTGTTCTATGCTGAAACCAAAAATAGTTACAGTCAGGGGCATTACTTATACATGTACTAGTCACTTTCAAATGTACGGTTACACAAATTCATTCTGTTTTGAATCGAGGTAGTAACATTTACCTCAAATAATGTGTGTATCATTTTTGTCTCACCTAAACAGTATGCAAGAATTTACTGAAAAAAATACTTCGTCTTTTTTATAGCTTGCCTCCTGGCTTAGTAAATGTATCATTTTGTATTTAGCCAATAATAATTTTGTGATACCTTCGAGGAGTCTTCATAATGACCAAAATACAGTTTCACATGTGTCAATAGCAAATGCTCAGTATTTTTCTGAAAGAGGGACCTTTTTTACAGTTAACATTTACAGACAGTTTAGGGTTATATTTTTTTGACATGATACATATGATGCTTGAAAATATAATTCAGTTCTTTTGTTCAGTGAAATACTCGCTAATCATAAGTCCGAGGATAACTGTATTTGGTATATAGATTCCTTGCAACGTCTACATGTTCGTCAGTGAGGGTTCATCTTATCTTGACCTTATTCCATGGATCAGTGATCAAGATTCACTAGATGAACATTGAAAATTTGTTTTCGAACTGAACAATTACATTTTAGTTTTATTTTTGTACTGAACAATTACTTGATAGTTTTGTTGTGGAACTGAACAATTGCTTGATAGTTTTGTTGTTAAACTGAACAATAAATTGATTGTTTTGTTGTTGAACTGAACAATTACACTTTAGTATTGTTTTTGTACTGAACAATAACTTGATAGTTTTGTTGTGGAACTGAACAATAACTTGATTGTTTTGTTGTTGAACTGAACAATAACTTGATTGTTTTGTTGTGGAACTGAACAATTACTTGATAGTTTTGTTGTTGAACTGAACAATAATTTGATAGCTTTGTTTTTTAACTGAACAATTACTTGATTCTGTTGTTGTTGTTGTTAAACTGATCAATAACTTGATTGTTTTGTTGTTGAACTGAACAATAACTTGATTGTGTTGTTGTTGTTGAAATAAACAAGATCTTGATTGTTTTGTTGTTGAACTGAACAATAACTTGATTGGTTTGTTGTTGAAAAGATGACTTGATAGTTTTGTTGTTGAACTGAACAAAAACTTGATAGTTTTTTTGTTGAACTGAACAATAACTTGATAGTTGTTTTGTTTTTGAACTGAACAATTACTTGATCATTTTGTTGTTGAACTGAACAATAACTTGATTGTTTTTTTGTTGAACTGAATAATTACTAGATCGTTTTGTTGTTGAATTGAACAATAACCTAATAGTTATGTTGTTGAACTGAACAATAACTTGATTGTTTATTTGTTGAACTGAACAATAACTTGATTGTTTTGTTGTTGAACTGAACAATTACTTGATAGTTGTGTTTATGAACGGAACAATAACTCGGTTATTTTGTTGTGGAACTGAACAATTACTTGATTGTTTTTTTGATGAACTGAACAATTACTTGATTGTTTTGTTGTTGAACTGAACAATAACTTGATTGTTTATTTATTGAACTGAACAATAACTTGATAGTTTTGTTGTTAAACGGAACAATAACTTGATTGTTTTGTTGTGGAACTGAACAATAACTTGATTGTGTTTTGATGAACTGAACAATAACTTGATTGTTTTGTTGTTGAACGGAACAATAACTTGATTGTTTTGTTGTGGAACTGAACAATAACTTGATTGTTTTTTGATGAACTGAACAATAACTTGATTGTTTTGTTTTTGAACTGAACAATAACTTGATTGTTTTGTTGTTGAACTGAACAATAACTTGATAAATTTGTTTTTTGACCGAACAATTACCTGATCGTTTTGTTGTTGAACTGAACAATAACTTGATAGTTTTGTTTTTGAACTGAACAATAACAAGATTGTTTTGTTGTTGAACTAAACAATTACTTGATTTGTTTGTTGTTGAACTGAACAATAACTTGATTGTTTTGTTGTTGAACTGAACAATAACTTGATAGTTTTGTTTTTGAACTGAACAATAACAAGATTGTTTTGTTGTTGAACTTAACAATTACTTGATTTGTTTGTTGTTGAACTGAACAATAACTTGATTGTTCTGTTGTTGAACTGAACAATAACTTGATTATTTTGTTGTTGAACTAAACAATAACTTGATTGGTTTGTTGTTGAAATGAAAAATAACTTGATAGTTTTTTTGTTGAACTAAACAATAACTTGATTGTTTTGTTGTTGAAAGGATAACTTGATAGTTTTTTTGTTGAACTGAACAATAACTCGATAGTTTTTTTGTTGAACTGAACAATTACTTGATTGTTTTGTTGTTGAACTTAACAATAACTTGTTAGTTTTGTTTTCGAGCTGAACAAAAACTTGATTGCTTTGTTGTTGAACTGAGCAATTACTCGAAAATCTTGTTAAGTTTTGTTGTTAAACTGATCAATAACTTGATTGTTTTGTTGTTGAACTGAACAATAACTTGATCGTTTATTTGTTAAACTAAACAATAACTTGATAGTTTTGTTGTTGAACGGAACAATTACTTGATTGTTTTGTTGTAATAACTTGATTGTTCTTTTGATGAACTGAACAATTACTTGATTTTGTAGTTGAACTGGACAATACTTTGATTGTTTTGTTGTTGAACTAAACAATTACTTGTTAGTTTTGTTTTCGAACTGAACAATAACTTGATTGTTTTGTTGTTGAACTGAGCAATTACTTGAAAATCTTGTTTAGTTTTGTTGTTAAACTGAACAATAACTTGATTGTTTTGTTGTTGAACTGAACAATAACTTGATTGTTTTGTTGTTGAACTGAACAATAACTTGATTGTGTTGTTGTTGTTGAAATAAACAAGATCTTGATTGTTTTGTTGTTGAACTGAACAATAACTTGATTGGTTTGTTGTTGAAATGAACAATAACTTGAGTTTTGTTGTTGAACAGAACAATAACTTGATTGTTTTGTTGTTGAAAAGATGACTTGATAGTTTTGTTGTTGAACTGAACAAAAACTTGATAGTTTTTTTGTTGAACTGAACAATAACTTGATATTTTTTTTGTTAAACTGAACAATAACTTGATAGTTTGGTTGTTGAACGGAACAATAACTCGGTTATTTTGTTGTGGAACTGAACAATTACTTGATTGTTTTTTTTGATGAACTGAACAATTACTTGATTGTTTTGTTGTTGAACAGAACAATTACTTGATTGTTTATTTGTTGAACTGAACAATAACTTGATAGTTTTGTTGTTGAACGGAACAATAACTTGATTGTTTTGTTGTGGAACTGAACAATAACTTGATTGTTTTTTGATGAACTGAACAATTACTTGATTTTGTTGTTGAACTGAACAATTCTTTGATTGTTTTGTTGTTAACTAAACAATTACTTTTTTGTGTTGTTGTTGAAATGAACAAGAACTTGATTGTTTTGTTGTTGAACTGAACAATTACTTAATTGTGTTGTTGTTGTTGAAATGAACAAGAACTTGATTGTTTTGTTGTTGAACTGAACAATAACTTGATAGTTTTGTTTTTGAAATGAACAAGAATTTGATTGTTTTGTTGTTGAACTGAACAATAACTTGATAGTTTTGTTTTTGAACTGAACAATTACCTGATCGTTTTGTTGTTGAACTGAACAATAACTTGATAGTTTTGTTTAACTTGTGGCCACGATGTTATGCCACAAACATAAGGTGTTAATATTTTTTTGTACACCAGATCCGGATTTCGACAATAAATGTCTCTTCAGTGATGTTAGGGACCGAAACGGTATTTGGAAGGCCATATAAAATGTACTCTCATTTTTAGATAGACTCTTGAATTTTAAGAGTCAATATAGGATGAACGGCTCATATAAGCCGGAGGGAAAATATGATACAAGCCCAAACGAAAAAATATAAACGAGTCTAAATTGAAAACTACGTTCAAACCTATGATTGCGTTGGATAAAAACGGCATTTTTTTATACGTGTGCATGTAAAACAAATATCGTTGTAGAAGAGTCTAAATACATCACAAACAACATTTTCAAAAGACCAAAAAGTGAAGAAGTATATTTAAACAAATTTCGTTGTAGAAGGGTCTAAATACAGCACAAACAACATTTTCCAAAAGACCAAAAATGTGAAAAAGTATATTTACACAAAACGCATTTGACTAACAGGTCGAACAACTGATGTCCGTAAACCCTGCTGACGATTGCCAAAAAAAAATTGATCACGAGATGTAACAAAATGGATCTTAATATAAATTTAATACTAAACAGAAGACGATAAACTTGTTGCTAAGATGTTATACCACAAACACAAGGTGTCAAATTTTTTTTTGTACACCAGATATACATTTAGACAATATATGTCTCTTCAGTGATGTTACGGATCGAAACGGTATTTGGAAGGCCATATAATTTACCCTTAATTTCAGATAGACTCTTGAATTTTAAGAGTCAATATAGGATGAACGAATCATATAAACCGGAGGGAAATATGATACAAGCCCAAACGAAAAATATAAACGAGTCTAAATTGAAAACTACGTTCAAACCTATGATTGTGTGGGATAAAAACCGCAATTTTTATACATGTGCATGTAAAACAAATATCGTTGATGAAGGGTCTAAATACATTACAAACAACATTTTCCAAAAGACCAAAAAAGTGAAGAAGTATATTTACACAAAACGCATTTGACTAACAGGTCGAACAACTGATGTTCTCAAACCGTGCTGACTGCCATTGGCGATTGCCAAATAAAATTAATCACGAGATGTAACAAAATGAATCTTAATATAAATTTGATACTAAACAGAAAACGATAAACTTGTGGCTAATATGTAAATATATGTTATACAACTATTCTTTTGAAATTTGTTCACTTTACTTGTTGTACATTAAAACATTTACAAATATAGAGACACGACTCTTGTTTTAAAGAAATGCAACCGAAAGGAACAATAAAATATAAAAAAGGAAGATGAGGTATGAACGCCAATGTGACTACTCTTCACATGACACAGAAATTAAAAACGATAGGTCACCGTACGATTTATCCCGATGGGCAAAGCCCATATCTCACAATAAGCTATTAAAAGGCACCGATATGACAAATGTAAAACAATTCTAACCAAAAAGCTAGCGGCCTTAATGTAACCCTAACCCTAACCTAACCATAACCCTTTATGTAACAAAAATAAACTAAATACAAATAACTAACACAACAACAAACGACAACCACTGAATTACGGGCTCCTGACTTAGGACAGGTACATACAGAATGTGGCGGGGTTAAACATTTAACGGGAGAATAATCCTCCACTTAACATGGGACAGTGGTGTATCACTACACCATCAGATAGTACTATAAAAGCTAGTTGAAAAAGGCTTAACTCATGAGTTGGATACACATAGAAATACAACCAACCAAAAACAAAGAGTACACCTACCCAGTACGTGTACGAAAAAGCACACTTAGTACAGTTCTTAGAGTACTCGCAGTTACTAACAGCCGTTAGTTCAAAGTTCCCATTGTTTCTTCTGACTGCAACCTTGAACTAGAAATATAACGAGTGTCAGGGTGATTTGTCATAACCCTTCTTATAGGCTATTCTTACGAGAAACGTGTACCAGTTTAATGCTACAAATGGAACATGTGGAATGGCATCTCCCACGATTTATGCAGCAAATATGGAATCCGTCAATTTTTTTAAAGATTTTATTGTCGTTCATTTCCCATTAAAGGCGTGTATATTTTTCTGAATAACATTCATAAGACTTACTATTTCCTCCGTCCCTGACAAGGCGTGTTGATACGGGTGGGTGTCCAAAAAAAGGGGGGGGGTCAGGTAGACCGCCCTTCTTATCTGAAACTTTTTAAAAACTAATAGGTATTTTATGTACGATAAGCTATTTCAACTGGCCCCCTAATTTTGTTTAAATTAGAATTAATAGAATCCATTATATTTCTAATAAGTAAAGTGTAGAAAAGTACAAAAAATCAATGTTACCTTTATTTGTCAGTGTTTGAAAATGATTAAATACCTCTCTCTGTCTTTCTCCTTCTCTTAGTAGTTTTTATGAAAATCAGAAGTCTTTGCATCAGATTGATCAATTTTTATCTATGAGTGGACGCGAGTACCACAAGTATATTTCAATGTCTTGTTTGTTGGAAGCATATACATTACTGTTTTCAATATATGTCATACATTCGTGGTACTTACGTCTGCTCATGTTAAAAATTTAATAATAATTTGTTTAACGGATCATAGTAATTTATTGTTACTCCAGTGTTATTGATTGATTTACAAAACTTTAATGACAAGGTACGATAAGGCCCGTTTCTGCCCCCCCCCCTATTTTTTTCATTTTCTAAATTTTGATTTTGAAAGCTACTTACCACGTTAACATATTACATTGGGTTTCAAGTATGTTTGGATGAACCATTAATTTCAGAAAATAGGTGAGGTTAGGGGGTAAATGGGCATCAAAAACGTCAAAAAAGGAAAAATAACGATTTTTTGACATTGTATCTTAAAGTTAATAGCGTGCGCCTACGTGCCCCGGGCAAAACAGGCCTCATTGTACCTAGTCCGTTAAATGCCGGATAAAAAACACACCTTTTTTTGTTCTTTATATTATGTTTGAAGTCGGGGAAAGTAAAGGAACATGTGATTTTGCAACATTTTTCAAGTGTCACTGTCAGTGTTAAGAACGAACATCCAGCAAACTCTACATTTAACAAAAGAAAACGAATGTAGACCCTATCAAATTATAACCCTTTTTATCCGTTTAAATACGGTAAATGTAACTTAACAATTTAATTTTTATGCTGTTAGGATTAGATAAAATTTTGCAACTGTAAAAAGAGGTATGCAAATATTGTAAACCTATTATTAGTGGGAGATATTAGCAGGCAAAGTCGAGGGAAGTGTGCAAATGATGATACAAGCATGAAAATTACCACAAAACATCATTATTATATACTTTTTAAGAAACAACTGCTGGCCATTAAAAAAAATCATTTTTTCAAGATGGCCACGGCCTTTTTCTAAAATCGCTGTTTTTACAGTTTGAAAATACTATTTTTTTCTGGAAAACTTTTATTTCACCTTCTTTTAGTGAAAAACAGCTATAAAATTTGGTAGCTACCTTCCTTACATGTGAAAAATTTACTAGAAATGAATACTGTAAATTCAGTGAACCACGAAATTAAATGTTCAACGAATATCAAATTTCTTATAGGCTTATATGCAGAATCGTCAAAACCACGAATTTAAATATCCACGAACATGCAAGTTTTTCGTAATCCACGAAAATTGGTACCCACGAAAATAAATGAATCCACAGTATTTGACATATCCAGGGTTTGCGCGTGCGCTAAAATGTATCAAAATTCATTAAAAAACATTTGAACTATTTACTATAACATTAGTGTTTTGGGATTTTCAATAATCTTATGATTTGGTTTCATAACATTTTTCAAGGTTATGATACACATGATTTAACAATTTTGCGCATGCGCAAACTATTTATAGACAGAAAGTGCGAATTTTATGCACTACCAGGGTACACTTGGTATAAATCGTAGTTCATCTCATTAATCTAAAAATCGAGGCTCTTGTAGAGCGGTTCAAGTAAGTGTAACATCTATGATACCACTGTTTAAAAACAATCCCATTCAATTGCAATGATCAGGTATTCGATTGATAAGGTGAAAATTGTGGTTAATACGGGAGAAACATAAATAGTAACGACAGATCAGCCACTTTTGGTAATGGCTATTCAGTGGGAATGACCTGATTTTTACGGAGAAGATAAGTTTACCGTCATGTGAGGTGGATTGCACATTGAAATGACTTGTTATAAAATTCTGGGTGATATATTACGTAATAGTGGATGGACATGTGTCCTCACTAAAAGCAATATTGCAACACCTAGAACGGCAGATTCTTTGTATGTATGTTCAAATGTACCTAGGATTAGACACTCGCATCAGATAACTGTATGTGTTTTGCTTGAATTGTATATATCGGCTTAAGAATGCTAAACACAAAAATTATAATCATGTCATGACTCTGTGACGTTCAATGATTTGATAGACTGGTGTAAGGAAATATAGTCATCTAGACCACAGTTTAATTCCTGGCGTTTAATTATAAAATTAGAACTTCTTGTGAATTAGGTAGTATGCTCATTTTATGAGTCAGATTTTGTACTAACAGTCCATATAAAGCATGATGCCGTATTTATCTAGGTCTTGATCGTATTAATTATTCTCGATCGTTACCGACCTTCTCCGAGATGTGGCTTCCCTTCTCTAACATCACCCACAGGTGGCAATTGATTTTGAAAATGATAATTTCATTGTACGTAAGACCAGTAAATATTTTTCTTATAGCACAATTGATCAGGCAAAAAAACAGAATAATGCAATTGTGAAGGGCGATGTTGTTGTCATAGGGTTAACCGAAGATCCCTTTTAGACATATGGAAGGTAGCTGGACCAGAAGTCAGTAGACTATCAGATGAATTTGAAAGATCTAGTGGCATTCTATAACAGATAAACCAATTAATGAACACTCTACAAAAACACAAAAGGATTTCTTTAAAAAGATCAGAGGCAAACAATACGAAGATCGTTTGAAGCAAATACAAAACGAAGGAGAACCTGTTTCTTATAACCAGATCAACAAGAACAACTTCCTATTATGTCCGTAAAATAAAACTGTAAATAAACTCATCATAGATACCATGCATGACTAAATTTAGTATATACGCCAGACGCGCGTTTCGTCTACAAAAGACTCATCAGTGACGCTCGAATCCAAAACAGTTAAAAAGGCCAAATAAAGTACGAAGTTGAAGATTATTGAGGACGTAAACGTCTTTGTCAAAAACAAAGCTAGAGAACCTTGAAAATGATTGCGATATCTTTTCTAGACTTGTATTTCTTGTCACAGTAGACAAATTGACTTGGAATATTTCTTTATCCATTAAAAACAAACTGCTCCTCCGTTTTTTCTCAGGATGTCACTTTAAACAGTGGTATTAAATCGGTGCAAATGGGTATACTTGAAACATTTTGCGATTAGCTGCATGATCAAAATTCTGACGCATTTATCGTTGGTGGGGCAACAATGGTTTATTCCAGGCCACCTTGTTGGGCAACAATACTTGATGATGTTGCAAATGATGTCATACTGCTTTACATAAAATCTTACATCGATAAGTATTCAAGAGTAGACATTGTATTTGATGTTTACTAAATGAATAAATTCAAGGCTAGATGTGACAAGACAAAAGCAAGGTTTTTGTGCTAGACGGAAAGGTGTTGGTTCTAGTAGAACACCAGGGGACTGGAGTAGTTTTCTCTATGAAGATGACAACGAAACGAAATTTTCAAGTTTCTTACCGACAGAATTGCTCCTTTAGAGACTAATAAGGATACTTTCCAACTACCCCTTGTAATCATGGAGAAGCAGATACACGAATGTTTGTCCATGTTCGGCTTGCTTCCTGTACGTGACATATCAAATGCGTTTGGTCCTCGTGTAGCTTCTCTTCCTTTCGTTCATGCATTCAGTGGATGTGATACTTTATTGGATTTTCGTGGGAAAGGGAATAGGTCAGTTTGGATGACATGGGAAGTATTTCCAGATGTAAGGGACGTTTTTTCTTTTCTTCGCTGAAGTATAAAGACACATACATGGACATCATAGACGCATTTGTCTGCATCATGTATGACAGAACAACATCAACATTTGCTGTTAACGAGGCGCGATGTAAATTGTTACCAAGGAAGCAGCGGCATTGTGATGCAGTTCCGCCTACAAGAGTTTTTTCTCGGAGCACATTCAAAGAAAAGCATATCAAGGAGGAAAAGTTTGGGCTCAGCCTGATTTATGTATTCGACAGGTACATGTACCAAGTCATGAACACTGTGGTTGGATTTAAGAAAAAAAATCGATGACAATTGGAAACCAAAAAGGACTTCTTCGGCTGCTGTTGCATCATCCTGTCAGGAACTTATGAAATGCGAAGGCAAAAAATACAGCTGTGTTGACAACTGTAAATGTTACCGTTCTGTCCTTCCTTGTACGGGTTTTTGTATTGGCTACTGTCAGATAATTATAAGATAACCAACCTATCTATCTAACATAACTAGGCATGTTAAATCAACAAATAATGTGATATCACTTGTTAAGTTGATGGAAATTATAAAAAAAAAACATTTTCAAAATTTTGGCCGCCATTTTGGAACCGGAAGTCACTTTGTTTGTCATTTATGTGTTGTTTTGTCGTAGTTTAGGAACTGTTATTTACGTTTTACCAAAACTTACATTGGATTATACATATAACACAGCTTTCAAAGATTTTCGAAATGTAGCCAATTGGATATGACGCCATTTCAAAAATGATCGGTGGCCATCTTGAAAAAATGAAAATTTTTGATGTCCAGCACCTGATTTTTTTTAATAATCATTTAGTTAACCTTTATGCCAAATTTCATGCTTGTATCACGATTTGCACAATTATGTCCATAATATCTCCCACTATATAGAATAAAAAGACAAATATAAGACTATATATAAATCTCTACAGATTTGCAAATGCTGACGTTCAAGTTCTCACGAGCCAATGCATATGCAAGCTGCATTCAATATTATCAAAAATGCATTCTATTGTACGCGGACATTAGCTGATCAGCATTTACAAAAAAAAAAATATCAATGCGTAGTTCAATTTAACATTCCCGCTGTACAGGCAGTTTGCATTAGTTAACTCAATGTTCAAAATAACATGGATGGTATTTATTTTACTGGTGATGATGTTCAGTACAAATTTTAAAATGTTGCTAAGAGGATTACAAAAAAGACGTTTATGTAAAGTTTGAAAGTCAGTCAAGCTAATACATCAATAATTTCTATTCTTTTATCAACTATTTTTTTGTGTCCCGGATACAGAGGTAAATGACGTGCATCCGTCCTCTCGTTAGTAAGTCTGCTTTGCACAGAACAATGCACAATGGTTCAGATCAGAGGGGCGGCTCACCTGACCCCCAACCCTCCCTCAGGACACCCATCCGTCTCAACACGTCTTGTCAGGAACAGAGGAAATAGTGAGTCTTATGAATGTGTTTCAGAATAATATACACGCCTGTTACGGGAAATGAACGACAATAACACAAAATTGCAGGATTCCTTAGCTACTATATACATAAATTGTGGAAGACGTCATTGCATAAGTAGCATTAAACTGGTGCACGTTTCTCGCTAGAATAGGCTACTGGGAGGGTGATAACAAATCATCATCATATCCGTTCTTTATCTAGTTCGAGGTTGCAGTCGGGAAAAACAACGGGAACTTTGAACTAACGGCTATTAGTAACTGCGAGTACTCTCAGGTCTGTTCTTTGTGTGCTTTTTAAGTTTAGCCGCACGTATACAAGTACTGGGCCAGGTCCACTCTATGTTTTTTAGATGTATTTCTATGTGTATCCAACTCATGAGTTCAGCCTTTTTCAACTTATTTTTTATAGTTTCTTCTTATGGTGTAGTGTTACACCACTGTCCCATATTAAGAAGAGGGTTCGGCTCCAACTAAAATGTTTAACCCCGCCAAACACTGTATGTACCTGTCCTAAGTCAAGAGGCCGTAATTCAGTGGTTGACGTTTGTTGTTGTGTTACTTACTTGTATTTAGTTAATTTTTGGTACACAAATTAGGTCTGTAGTATTTAAGTTTGAATTGTTTTACATTTGTTTATTCGAGGCCTTTTGATAGCTTACAGTGCGGTACGGGCCTTCTCATTGGTGAAGACCGTACGATGACCTATCGTTTTTAATTTCTGTGTCATGTGGTCTCTTGTGAAGAGTTGTCACATTGGCTTTCATACCACATCATCTTTTTTATATTTTATTTTTCCTTTCGGTTGCATTTCTTAGACACTAGAGTCGTCTCTGTATCTTTGTATATGTTTTAATTTTGAACAAGTAAAGAGAACAAAATTTAAAAAAACATTGGTGTGTAACGCACACTGTTAAAGAAGAACAACATAATCTCACCTAAAATCTAAATATTTATATAGCATATTTATATCAATCGATATCTAAAAAAACCCATATTTCAAATACCAAATCTACAACCCGATGAACTCATATTTACATCGAAGCAGTCCACAACTTTTAAGAAAGCTCAAACTTGTAACATTCTTAATTTTCAAAGTGTTTATCATAGATGCGTTTTGTTTTAATCTGTGTCAAAATAGATTTTACCAGAACGTAATAGATGTTTGGACATAATCATGATAATGTAATAGGCATTGAAACATAACGTAATAGTTGTTTGCACATAACGTAATAGGTATTTGCTCATAACGTAATAGGTGTTTGCACCGAATGAAATAGGCGTTGTGCATAACGTAATAGAGATTTCCAATAAAATGACCTTACTTGGCATAACCGACTTAACTCAATGTATTTCGTCCTATTGCATTGAAGCATGACGGAGGGGAGAATACACTGCCTGCATGTTTTGTTCTTTGAAAAAGATATTCTCGACTATTTTTTGGAAAAATTGCTTTTCTATAATTTAACTGAAAATAATTTGACCAGTGGCGGATCCATAACTTTTCATAAAGGGGGAGGGGCGCTGACTGACCTAAAGGGGCCGCTCTAGTCATGCTTCAGTGATTCCCTATATAATCAACCAAATTTTCCCCACGAAATGGGGGCCAGGGCACCCCAGCCCCCTAGATTCGCCTATGTTGACCTGGGCAGAAATTCATATCATTGATATATTTTTCAAGTATACTTTTTCGTCTTTACCTATACTAATGTATGGGACGAGGCTTTTGTCCATTTATACCTAAATATGCTTTCGAGGGTACAGGGGTAGAGGGCGTACTCTCCCCTTTTCGATCTGCAAATAATTTTGAAAATCTCATTTTTTCCACATAATCTATACAAATTTTTCAGATTATAATCGTCCAAATTATTTTTCGCATCGCTCCGTTCGTCAGTTTAAATTTACTTATCGGGATCTACGTTCTCTTTCAAATATCTTGGATCAGTCAACAACAACAAATTGTATTGCACAAAACAAACTAAAACGATTGTCATTTGACTTAAATGCTGATTAAAAACAACAATGTCTGAACATTAGTCATCTGCATGAGATTTAAAAGTGTTTGATTTAGTAGCTCACTTAACGAAGAAATGTGATACTGACGTGTAAACTAATAGACACATATTCTTGTTTCTGATGTTTCTTTTAGTATAATTATTTACATTTATTTCTTTATATTAAAAAAAAACAAATCATCATGTATCTTTTGCCGATAAAGTATGATTACATTTTATAGAAACTGCATACATTCTACTATACAGTTATGACCACTAATGGTCCTACAGAAATTTTGTACTTTGAACATGACAAAAGAGGGACGAAAGATACCAAAGGGACAGTCAAACCCATAAATCTAAAACAAACTGACAACGCCATGGCTAAAAATGAAAAAGACAAACAGAAAAACAATAGTACACATGACAAAACATAGAAAACTAAAGAATAAACAACACGAACCCCACCAAAACTAGGGGTGATCTCAGGTGCTCCGGAAGGGTAAGCAGATCCTGCTCCACATGTGGCAGGATCTAAATATGACAAATAGTCTTAATTTTCTGGACTGTCTATATGGATTTAATATACTAAATGTGTGTACAAAACAAAATGTGTAGTATGATAGCAAATGATTCAACTCTTCACAAGAGACCAAATGACACAGAAATCTTAACAACAAAAAACGATAAGCACTGAATTACAGGCTCCTGACTTAGAATAGGGACATCCAAACCAGGACAGTAGTGTAACAGTACGGCATAATTGAGTTTATTTTGAAATACTCGAAATTGCTGTTTAAATGTTTCGTGTCAGTCTCATGAGTCAATTCCTTTCTCACTGTTTTAATAGTTACATGATCATTTGATAAGCATTCTTTTATGATCCCTTTGGCTTAAACATCTATTAAAACTATGTAGCATAGAGCCATAATGTAATAGGCATTCACACATAACGTAATAGGTGTTTGCACATAACTTCATAGGTATTTGCTCATAACGTAATAGGTGTTTGCACCTAATGAAATAGGTGTTGTGCATAACGTAAGAGAGATTTCCAATAAAATGACCTTACTCGCCATAACCGGCTTAACTCAACGTATTTCGCCCTATTGCGTTGAAGAATGACGGAGGGGGAATACACTGCCTCCATGTTTTGTTCTTTGAAAAAGGTATTCTCGACTATTTTTTGGAAAAATTGTTTTTCTATAATTTAATTGAAAATAATTTGACCAGTGGCGGATCAATAACTTTTCATAAAGGGGGGGGGGTCGCTGACCGAACTAAAGGGGCCGCTCCAGTCATGCTTCAGTGATTTCTTATATAATCACAGGGCACCTCAGCCCCCCTGGATTCGCCTTTATTGACCTGGGCAGAAATTCATATCATTGATATATTTTTCAAGTATACTATTTAGTCTTTACCTATACTGTTGTATGGGACGAGGTTTTTGTCCATTTATACCTAAATATGCTTTCGAGGGTACAGGGGTAGAGGGCGTACTCCCCCTTATCGATATGTAAATTATTTTGAAAATCTCATTTTTTCCACATTATCTATACAAATTTTTCAGGTTATAATCGTCCAAATTATTTTTCGCATCGCTCCGTTCGTCAGTTTTAATTAACTTATCCGGAACTACGCCCTCTTTCAAATATCAGAATATATATAAGAAGAAATGCTCACACGTAAAGGCAAAGCGACAAAACAAATTAAATATGTACACTATAAAACAGTTCCGGCGTTCCATATAAATCTGATATACTCTAACTTGGTATATAATAAAGCCATAGTGTACTTTGCAAACCTTTGATTAACACATGATATTGAAAAAAATCGCCCGGAAGTGTAGCTATTTTTGCACTATTTTTTATGAAAAAAATACATAGAAACTATATATTTTTGAATTCGCACACATAACCTATCATTTGAGACCGGAAGTGACCTTAAATATTATCTCAATTATTATAGGCAAACGTATATAGAAACCATAAATTTATTGGAATCAGTGTGAATAAAGCTATCATGTGAGACAGGAAGTGATATTTATGGAACCGGTGGTTGACAATTATCTCCTTTTTTCAGGCAAAAACAAAAATAAACCATATATTAATGGAGTCAGAATGAAGAAACGTATTCTTGGACGACAATAGTACTTTTAGTTAACCGGAGGTAGCTTCTCATCAATAACTTAGAACATAAATGTGGAAAGACCTTCAATTGTTCTCTGAACATTTGGTTTTTAATTCCATAAGATTTTATTTTGAACCATTTTGTGATAAACTGGTTCATTCTCTCATGCTCAACGGACCTATCTTTTAAATAATAAAGACTTGAGATATTTGAAGTTTGGTAAACAGGCTAAAAAGACAAAACCAGTGACTTGTCTTTCATATTTGACTAGTCTGCTTCCCGAGCTGTAAACGGTATTTATTGTGCGATATGATTTTTGTATCGCTCATCCTGAAATGACTATTTATGTCCTGATTGTAAATAAACATATTCCAAACTTATATGAGGATGACATGCATTGTATGCTGAAAACGTTTGAGGATAAATGCGTGTCCCCATAACTTAAAGAATGATGACATAAAGGGAAATCACAAATAATGTAATAAAGCTGCAGTACGCAGTAACTTTATACATATTTGTGTCTTATATAAAACAAATACTACTGAATGACTCAAATCTTTCACATACAAATTCTGCAAACCAGCTACAAATTTTAAAATTATCAATTATTTCAAATATTTGATAGTATAAAAAATCTTATACATGTAACAGTAATCTTTTATCTGTAAATAGTTATCAAAAGTACCAGGATAATGATTTTATACGCCAGACGCGCGTTTCGTCTACATAAGACTCATCAGTGACGCTCAGATCAAAATAGTTCAAAAAGCCAAATAAATACAAATAAATTATTATATTCGATAACTCCTGGTGAGCGAGATAATCCAGTATAACACTTTTCAACACAAATCTTAACACTATAAGTGATGCATTTCTGTTGTTTTTGATGTTACAGGAGTTCCGGATGCCAAAAACTTTGATGTAACGTTGATGATCTGTTTAATTAGAAACTTGACATCCATCAATCCTCCAGTCAAGGGATTTGACAGTCTACCACTGCCAGGAGAGATAACTCCAGGATCTGATCTAGCCAGGATAAAATGTTACAGGAATAAACTAGCTCATCATGATAGTAATACAATAGGCACTGTTTATTTCAACACAGCATGGAGAGAGATATCAGATGTAAGTATGTCTAGACATTAATAATTATTTTAATATTAATTTAATACTTGGATCTTTGTTTAATATGTTAAATATTGATCCCATTTTCAATACAAAGCTTACATGAATTAATCGTTGTATAAAGTCGTCAATAACATTTTTTTACTACTAGGTAAAATAGACCCAATTGCTGTAATATCTGAAAGCCTTTTCGGACGTTGTCAGTTCATTCTTGTTATCTTTTTAGAGATCAGTTGCTAAACAACAAGACACATTGCTACAAGACTGTGTTTGAATGTTTGTAAGGGTATGTAGTTTCTAAATTGTATCTAAGGATTCAATTTATCAATAAAAATGAATGATCGATGTTCCTAAAATAGAGCAAAGTTGGTGAAATGTAAATGTTGGCTTAGTTATCTCAAAAACTGAAGTAGTTGATGAGAAACTGACAGACAAAAAAATGTCAGCAGGTCAAGTACTAACTATTGCTAAATGTTTTGATTAATCATAGGCTGCATTTTAAATTTTTGTCACTGAAATGTCAATTTCTATACTTTGTCGTTATTTATAAATTGAAGATGTTATGTTCTGAGTTATGGGGTTTTATGCAGTCAGACACAAGCATTTTCTTGTTTCAGGGCAATAATTTGAATGTAAGACTATGGATCTATTACATTGTATCTCAAGGTTCCATATAAAGAGGAAGGTTAGAATTTATCTTGGAGGTTATGTTCCTAACCATTTAGTGGCCAACAACAATGCATTTTTAATAATTTGTGTCAATTGCTTACTTTTTACCATTTTCAATTCATTGGGTTTAATCTACTATCCTGAACCTTACACGATAATGACTGCTGTACCCATATTTTGACTATTTTATTTATGATGTCTCTGTTGTGTCGGAGTTCTCTTATATTTGATACGTTTCCCTCAGTTTTAGTTTGTAACCCGGATTTGTTTTTTCTCTATCGATTTATGAGTTTTGAACAGCGGTATACTACTGTTGCCTTTATTTAGTTCACGCATCATTGTAAATATAACGGAATTTGACAAGACTATCAACATGTGAAAGGGTTAGCGCTATAAAACCAGGTTTAATCCACCATTTTCTACATTTGAAATGCCTGTTACCAAGTCAGGAATTTGACAGTTCTTGTCCATTCGTTTTTAATGTGTTTTGTCGTTTGATACTGCCATGTGATTATGGACTTTCCGATTCGATTTTCCTCTGAGTTCAGTATTTTTGTGATTTTAACTTTTACTGTGTATTTAGATTTTTGATGTTGGGCCTCGTTTTCGATTTGCTCAATGGGTCTAAAATTAAACTTCGTTTGACTTCATAAAAAATCTATGGGGTTCATTGATATGTTGAAACTTAGTATGTATGTATTTGATTTATATTTGCTCTGTTCCCAAGTTGGTCCAAATCAAGGTCCAAAATGAAACTTTGTTTGATTTCAACAAAAAAAATTCGTAGAAGGTGTTTTGACCACATGGTTTATCAAAAACAAAGTCAAGTATGCGTATCAGAATAGTTCTTTAATATAATGAAAATTATGTTTAAGACAGGTATCTTCGCGAATACATCAATCATAAATAACAAATAACATTGACAGTAAATTCTGTTAATCATAAAATAAATATTAATAACTTCTCAACCAAGATTAAATACAACTAGTATCTCAATTGTTTGTAAAACAATTGAAAGGTCTTTCCTGTAAAAGTGATGTTTTCGTAATGTACCTTGTACGACCTTTCGTTTGATATACGACAAGCATACTTTCTGAAACTTTCCACTTTTAACACTTAATGACCTCATCCGCCTACAATTTTGAGATCGGAATTATGATATAAATAACATAGAGTAGATGAGCTTTCATTTGATATGCAACAACTCTATGTTCTAGAAAGTTTGATTTTTGCACTTAATAACCCTATCCAACTAATTTTTGGAGGTCGGGATTTGATATTCCCAATGTACACATCATGACCTTTCATTTGATATACAACAACCCTATCTTAAAAGAAAATTTATTTTTTGCACTCAGTGACCCCATCCAACCCATTTTTGGGAGACGTCAATTTTAAATTTGAAATGTACGCTTTATGTTCTTTCATTTGATATGCGACAACCTTACCATCTGAGAAATTTGAATGTTTGCACTAAATGACCCCACCCGTCCTCCTGGGATGAAAAGGGGGTTTAAAATTTTCATTTTTAAGTAGAGTTTATTTAGACCTTCAATTTGATATATCAGATGACCCCATTTGATAAAGTGCAAAAAATGATGCAATATCAACTATATAAATAGCAGTTATGAAACTTACAAAGTCAATGCAAAACTTGAAAATTTCAAATTGAATTTTTGGTGTTTTTTTTCCATGGAATGTTTTTGGTATTTGGTCAAACATAGAACTATGTTAACCTCTTCAATTTCTAAAACATTTTAAGAGGTACGCTCTTGTTGATTCAGAAATACATGCCTCCGCTCGCAAAACTTCAAACTGCATTATCTCTAAAACGACAATAGATATCTCAAATCTGTTCAATGATAAATGATCTACAGTTGAAGGACATCATTATAGAAAAAGAATTGGGACAATTTCAAAGTTCACCCAGGTCACAATTAATCATCAAATATATGATGCAATACCAAACTTAAGAACCGGAAGTCGTAGAGACATGGGACTAGCACCATTCAACTCAGGACCACTTGACCTTTCAAATATCACAAGGTCAAGGTCATAGTATAATGTGAAGGTCAAGGTGAAATTTCATCATGACCTGACATTGACCTCATATTGAAGGTCTTGAATTACTGATCATCTTTGCAGTTTATAGTAGGTTGATATCTGTGACCTTTAAAAAGATATACACAAAATACTATACTTTTAAGAATCATCCCGTTGTAACTTTTGAACGGACGGTCGGACATTTTTTGGCTTATTATATAAAATGTAGAGCTCGTCGAGAGGAACATTTTATACGCTGTATGTAAGCAGCAAAGTCTTATCGTTTTCCTAATATGTAAGCTTGAAATTGCAGCGTAATTTTATTTTGCACTCTGTGACCTTTGACCTTGGGTGCATATTAAAGGTCACATGAATTAAAGATTATTGGTGAAGGTCCCAAGTCTCTACGACTTCCGGTTCTGGAAATACAATTTTTCTAAAAGTGTACACAATTTTTCAAGGGGAATAACTCCTTATAAGGGTTAATAACAAAATGATTGTATATGTTCATTAACATTGCCATCTGTTCCTGTACATGTTGCCGTTTTCAAATCAATTCTATCTCTTATACTTTTTGAGAAAAATGTAAAGGAAAGAAATTGTTTCAAGGGGATATAACTCTCATAGGGGACAATGAAATCCTATTCAACCTCATATGGTAATTAATCATGATGAGATCTACCTATTGTCCAAATAATGTCACGATATCTTTAAAAACAACGAGGGGGTGCCGTGTTGAAAAAAATCAATAAAAGGGAGATAACTTCTAAAGAAGATGATGAAATCCTTAACAGGGTCATTTGGTAAAACTGCATAATGAGGTCTATCAATGGTCCATATTTGGTCTTGGTAACTTTAACAGAAAGAAGGGGCGGGCATGTCAAAAAAATGTTGGAAGAAAAAAAAGAAAAACTAGTATCTCAATTGTTTGTAAAACAATTGAAAGGTCTTTCCTGTAAAAGTGATGTTTTCGTATTGTACTTTGTACTACCTTTCGTTTGATATACGACAAGCACACCTTCTGAAACTTTTCGCTTTTTACACTTAATGACCTCATCCGTCTACATTTTTGAGATCGGAATTATGATATATGGAACAGAGTAGATGAGCTTTCGTTTGATATGCGACAACACCATGTTCTTGAAAGTTTGATTTTTGCACTTAATAACCCTATCCAACAAATTTTTGGAGGTCGGGAATTTGATATTTCAAATGTACACATCATGACCTTTCATTTGATATACAACAACCCTACCTTAAAAGAACATTTATTTTTTGCACTCAATGACCCCATCCAACCCATTTTTGGGAGACGTCAATTTGAAATTTGAAATGTACGCTTTATGACCTTCCATTTGATATACAACAACCCTACCTTAAAAGAACATTTATTTTTTGCACTCAATGACCCCATCCAACCCATTTTTGGGAGACGTCAATTTGAAATTTGAAATGTACGCTTTATGTTCTTTCATTTGATATGCGACAACCTTACCATCTGAGAAATTTGAATGTTTGCACTAAATGACCCCACCCGTCCCCCTGGGATGAAAAGGGGGTTTAAAATTTTCATTTTTAAGTAGAGTTTATTAAGACCTTCAATTTGATATATCAGATGACCCCTTTTGACAAAGTGCAAATAATGATGCAATATCAACTATATAAACAGAAGTTATGAAACTTACAAAGTCAATGCAAAACTTGAAATTTTCAAATTGAATTTTTGGCGTTTTTTTCGATGGAATGTTTTTGGTATTTGTTCAAACATATAACTATGTCAACCTCTTCAATTTCTAAAACATTTTAAGTGGTAATCTCTTGATGATTCAGAAATACATGCCTCCGCTCGAAAAACTTCAAACTGCATTATCTCTAAAACGACAATAGATATCTCAAATCTGTTAAATGATAAATGATCTGCAGTTGAAGGACAACATTATAGAAAAAGAATTGGGACAATTTCAAAGTTCACCAAGGTCACAATTAATCATCAAATATATGATGCAATACAAAACTTGAGAACCGGAAGTCGTAGAGACATGGGACTATCACCATTCAACTCAGGACCACTTGACCTTTCAAATATTACAAGGTCAAGGTCATAGTAAAATGTGAAGGTCAAGGTGAAATTTCATCATGACCTGACATTGACCTCAAATTGAAGGTCTTGAACTACTGATCATCTTTGCAGTTTATAGTAGGTTGATATCTGTTACCTTTAAAAAGATATACACACAATACTATACTTTTAAGAATCATCCCGTCGTAACTTTTGAACAGACAGTCGGACTCTTTTGAGGTCAGTGTATAAAATTTAGAGCTCGTCGAGAGGAACATTTTATACGCTGTAAGTATGCAGCAAACTCTTATCGTTATCTTAATATGAAAGCTTGAAATTGCAGCGTAATTTTTTTTTGCACTCGGTGACCTTTGACCTTGGGTGCAAATTAAAGGTCACATGAACTTAAGATTATTGGTGTAGGTCCCAAGTCTTTACGACTTCCGGTTCTCGAGATACAATTTTTCAAAAATTGTGTATATTTTTTCAAGGGAAATAACTCCTTATAAGGGTTAACAACAAAATGATTGTATATGTTAATTAACATTGCCATCTGGTCCTGTACATGTTGCCGTTTTCAAATCGATTCTATCTTGAATACTTTTTGAGAAAAATGTAAAAGAAAGAAATTGCTTCAAGGGGACATAACTCTCATAAGGAATGATGAAATCCTTAGCAGCCTCATATGGTAACACATCATGATGAGATCTAACTATTGTCCAAATAAGGTCATGATATCTTCAAAAACAACGAGGGGGGGCCCATGTCGAAAAAAACCAATAAAAGGGAGATAACTTCTAAAGGGGATGATGAAATCCTACACAGCCTCATCTGGTAATACTTCATGATGAGGTCTACCGATGGTCCATATTTGGTCTTGATAACTCCAATAGAAACAAGGGGAGGCCATGTTAAACAAATGCTGGATGAAAAAAAAAAAAAAAAAAAAAACAGGAGAAAAACAATAAGGTCTTTCCTCGCGGAGAGGAAAGACCTTAAGAATGAAATGTACGCTTTATGTTCTTTCATTTGATATGCGACAACCTTACCATCTGAGAAATTTGAATGTTTGCACTAAATGACCCCACCCTTCCCCCTGGGATGAAAAGGGGGTTTAAAATTTTCATTTTTTAAGTAGAGTTTATTAAGACCTTCAATTTGATATATCAGATGACCCCATTTGACAAAGTGCAAATAATGATGCAATATCAACTATATAAATAGAAGTTATGAAACTTACAAAGTCAATGCAAAACATGAAAATTTCAAATTGATTTTTTGGTGTTTTTTTCCATGGAATGTTTTTGGTATTTGGTCAAACATATAACTATGTCCACCTCTTCAATTTCTAAAACATTTTTCGTGGTAAGCTCTTGATGATTCAGAAATACATGCCTCCGCTCGCAAAACTTGAAACTGCATTATCTCTAAAACGACAATAGATATCTCAAATCTGTTAAATGATAAATGATCTACAGTTGAAGGACAACATTATAGAAAATGAATGTGGACAATTTCAAAGTTCACCAAGGTCACAATTAATCATCAAATATATGATGCAATACAAAACTTGAGAACCGGAAGTCGTAGAGACATGGGACTATCACCATTCAACTCAGGACCACTTGACCTTTCAAATGTCACAAGGTCAAGGTCATAGTATAATGTGAAGGTCAAGGTGAAATTTCATCATGACCTGACATTGACCTCAAATTGAAGGTCTTGAACTACTGATCATCTTTGCAGTTTATAGTAGGTTGATATCTGTTACCTTTAAAAAGATATACACACAATACTATACTTTTAAGAATCATCCTGTCGTAACTTTTGAACAGACAGTCGGAATCTTGTGAGCTCAGTGTATAAAATGTAGAGCTCGTCGAGAGGAACATTTTATACACTGTAAGTATGCAGCAAACTCTTATCGTTTTCTTAATATGCAAGCTTGAAATTGCAGCGTAATTTTTTTTTGCACTTGGTGACCTTTGACCTTGGGTGCAAATTAAAGGTCACATGAACTTAAGATTATTGGTGTAGGTCCCAAGTCTTTACGACTTCCGGTTCTCGAGATACAATTTTTCAAAAATTGTGTATATTTTTTCAAGGGAAATAACTCCTTATAAGGGTTAACAACAAAATAATTGTATATGTTTATTATCATTGCCATCTGGTCTTGTACATGTTGCCGTTTTCAAATCGATTCTATCTTGAATACTTTTTGAGAAAAATGTAAAAGAAAGAAGTTGCTTCAAGGGGACGTAACTCTCATAGGGAATGATGAAATCCTTAGCAGCCTCATATGGTAACACATCATGATGAGATCTAACTTTTGTCCAAATAAGGTCATGATATCTTTAAAAACAACGAGGGGGGGCCATGTCCAAAAAAACCAATAAAAGGGAGATAACTTCTAAAGGGGATGATGAAATCCTACACAGCCTCATCTGGTAATACTTCATGATGAGGTCTACCGATGGTCCATATTTGGTCTTGATAACTCCAATAGAAACGAGGGGAGGCCATGTCAAACAAATGCTGGATGAAAAAAAAAAAAAAAAAAAAAAAAAAAAAAAAAAAAAAAACAGGAGAAAAACAATAAGGTCTTTCCTCGCGGAGAGGAAAGACCTTAAAAAGAAAAAAACTAGTATCTCAATTGTTTGTAAAACAATTGAAAGGTCTTTCCTGTAAAAGTGATGTTTTCGTAATGTACCTTGTACGACCTTTCCTTTGATATACGACAAGCATACCTTCTGAAACTTTCCGCTTTTAACACTTAATGACCTCATCCGCCTACATTTTTGAGATCGGAATTATGATATAAATAACATAGAGAAGATGAGCTTTCATTTGATATGCAACAACTCTATGTTCTAGAAAATTTGATTTTTGCACTTAATAACCCTATCCAACTAATTTTTGGAGGTCGGGATTTGATATTTCCAATGTACACATTATGACCTTTCATTTGATATACAACAACCCTATCTTAAAAGAAAATTTATTTTTTGCACTCAATGACCCCATCCAACCCATTTTTGGGAGACGTCAATTTGAAATTTGAAATGTACGCTTTATGTTCTTTCATTTGATATGCGACAACCTTACCATCTGAGAAATTTGAATGTTTGCACTAAATGACCCCACCCGTCCTCCTGGGATGAAAAGGGGGTTTAAAATTTTCATTTTTAAGTAGAGTTTATTAAGACCTTCAATTTGATATATCAGATGACCCCATTTTATAAAGTGCAAAAAATGATGCAATATCAACTATAAAAATAGAAGTTATGAAACTTAAAAAGTCAATGCAAAACTTGAAAATTTCAAATTAAATTTTTGGCGTTTTTTTCCATGGAATGTTTTTGGTATTTGGTCAAACATATAACTATGTTCACCTCTTCAATTTCTAAAACATTTTAAGAGGTACGCTCTTGTTGATTCAGAAATACAAGCCTCCGCTCGCAAAACTTCTAACTGCATTATCTCTACAACGACAATAGATATCTCAAATCTGGTAAATGCTAAATGATCTACAGTTGAAGGACAACACTATAGAAAAAAAATCGGGACAATTTCAAAGTTCACCAAGGTCACAATTAATCATCAAATATATGATGCAATACCAAACTTAAGAACCGGAAGTCGTAGAGACATGGGACTACCACCATTCAACTCAGGACCACTTGACCTTTCAAATATCACAAGGTCAAGGTCATAGTATACTGTGAAGGTCAAGGTGAAATTTCATCATGACCTGACATTGACCTCAAATTGAAGGTCTTGAATTACTGATCATCTTTGCAGTTTATAGTAGGTTGATATATGTTACCTTTAAAAAGATATACACACAAAACTACACTTTTAAGAATCATCCCGTTGTAACTTTTAAACAGACAGTCGGACATTTTTGGGCTTATTATATAAAATGTAGAGCTCGTCGAGAGGAACAATTTACACGCTGTATTTATGCAGCAAAGTCTTATCGTTTTTCTAATATGTAAGCTTGAAATTGCAGCGTAATTTTTTTTTGCACTCAGTGACCTTTGACCTTGACTGCATATTAAAGGTCACATGAATTAAAGAGTATTGGTGAAGGTCCCAAATCTCTACGACTTCTGGTTCTCGAAATACAATTTTTCTAAAATTATGTACAATTTTTCAAGGGGAATAACTCCTTATAAGGGTTAATAACAAAATTATTGTACATGTTTATTAACATTGCCATCTGTTCCTGTACATGTTGCCGTTTTCAAATCGATTCTATCTCTTATACTTTTTGAGAAAAATGCAAAGGAAAGAAATTGTTTCAAGGGGATATAACTCTCATAGGGGATGATGAAATCCTTTGCAGCCTCATATGGTAATACATCATGATAAGATCTACCTATTGTCTAAATAAAGTCATCATATCTTTAAAAACAACGAGGGGGGCCATGTTGAAAAAAATCAATATAAGGGAGATAACTTCTCAAGGGGATGATGAAATCCTACAAAAGTTCATCTGGTACAACTTCATGATGAGGTCTATCGATGGTTTAAATTTGGTATTGATAACTGGAATAGAAACGGTAGGAGGGTTTGCCAAAAAAATGCTGGAAGAAAAAAAAAGAAATTACTAGTATCTCAATTGTTTGTAAAACAATTGAAAGGTCTTTCCTGTAAAAGTGATGTTTTCGTAATGTACTTTGTATGACCTTTCGTTTGATATACGACAAGCATACCTTCTGAAACTTTTCTCTTTTTACACTTAATGACCTCATCCGCCTACATTTTTTGAGATCGGAAGTATGATATATGTAACACAGGCTAGATGAGCTTTCATTTGATATGCGACAACGTCAAGTCCTAGAAAGTTTGATTTTTGCACTTAATAACCCCATCCAACTGATTTTTGGAGGTCCGGAATTTGATATTTCAAATGTACACATCATGAACTTTCATTTGATATACAACAACCCTATCGTAAAAAAAAATTATTTTTTGCACTCAATGACCCCATCCAACCAATTTTTGGGGGACGTCAATTTGAAATTTGAAATGTACGCTTTATGTTCTTTCATTTGATATGCGACAACCTTACCATCTGAGAAATTTGAATGTTTGCACTAAATGACCCCACCCGTCCCCCTGGGATGAAAAGGGGGTTTAAAATTTTCATTTTTAAGTAGAGTTTATTAAGACCTTCAATTTGATATATCAGATGACCCCATTTGACAAAGTGCAAATAATGATGCAATATCAACTATATATATAAATAGAAGTTATGAAACTTACAAAGTCAATGCAAAACTTGAAAATTTCAAATTGAATTTTTGGTGTGTTTTTTCCATGGAATGTTTTTGGTATTTTGTCAAACATATAACTATGTCAACCTCTTCAATTTCTAAAACATTTTAAGTGGTAAGCTCTTGTTGATTCAGAAATACATGCCTCCGCTCGCAAAACTTTAAAATGCATTATCTCTAAAACGACAATAGATATCTCAAAACTGTTAAATGATGAATGATCTACAGTTGAACGACAACATTATAGAAAAAAAATTGGGACAATTTCAAAGTTCACCAAGGTCACAATTAATCATCAAATATATGATGCAATACCAAACTTGAGAACCGGAAGTCGTAGAGACATGGGACTATCACCATTCAACTTAGGACCACTTGACCTTTCAAATATCACAAGGTCAAGGTCATAGTATAATGTGAAGGTCAAGGTGAAATTTCATCATGACCTGACATTGACCTCAAATTGAAGGTCTTGAACTACTGATCATCTTTGCAGTTTATAGTAGGTTGATATCTGTTACCTTTAAAAAGATATACACATAATACTATACTTTTAAGAATCATCCCGTCGTAACTTTTGAACAGACAGTCGGACTCTTTTGAGCTCAGTGTATAAAATGTAGAGCTCGTCAAGAGGAACATTTTATACGCTGTAAGTATGCAGCAAACTCTTATCGTTTTCTTAATATGAAAGCTTGAAATTGCAGCGTAATTTTTTTTTGCACTCAGTGACCTTTGACCTTGGGTGCAAATTAAAGGTCACATGAACCTAAGATTATTGGTGTAGGTCCCAAGTCTTTACGACTTCCGGTTCTCGAGATACAAATTTTCAAAAATTGTGTATATTTTTTCAAGGGAAATAACTCCTTATAAGGGTTAACAACAAAATGATTGTATATGTTAATTAACATTGCCATCTGGTTTTGTACATGTTGCCGTTTTCAAATGGATTCTATCTTGAATACTTTTTGAGAAAAATGTAAAAGAAAGAAATTGCTTCAAGGGGACATAACTCTCATAGGAAATGATGAAATCCTTAGCAGCCTCATATGGTAACACATCATGATGAGATCTAACTTTTGTCCAAATAAGGTCATGATAGCTTAAAAAACAACGAGGGGGGGGCCATGTCGAAAAAAACCAATAAAAGGGAGATAACTTCTAAAGGGGATGATGAAATCCTACACAGCCTCATCTGGTAATACTTCATGATGAGGTCTACCGATGGTCCATATTTGGTCTTGATAACTCAAATAGAAACGAGGGGAGGCCATGTCAAACAAATGCTGGATGAAAAAAAAAAAAAAAAAAAAAAAAAAAAAAAAAAAAAAAAAAAACAGGAGAAAAACAATAAGGTCTTTCCTCGCGGAGAGGAAAGACCTTAACTAGTATCTCAATTGTTTGTAAAACAATTGAAAGGTCTTTCCTGTAAAAGTGATGTTTTCGTATTGTACTTTGTACGACCTTTCGTTTGATATACGACAAGCACACCTTCTGAAACTTTTCGCTTTTTACACTTAATGACCTCATCCGTCTACATTTTTGAGATCGGAATTATGATATATGGAACAGAGTAGATGAGCTTTCGTTTGATATGCGACAACACCATGTTCTTGAAAGTTTGATTTTTGCACTTAATAACCCTATCCAACAAATTTTTGGAGGTCGGGAATTTGATATTTCAAATGTACACATCATGACCTTTCATTTGATATACAACAACCTTACCTTAAAAGAACATTTATTTTTTGCACTCAATGGCCCCATCCAACCCATTTTTGGGAGACGTCAATTTGAAATTTGAAATGTACGCTTTATGTTCTTTCATTTGATATGCGACAACCTTACCATCTGAGAAATTTGAATGTTTGCACTAAATGACCCCACCCGTCCCCCAGGGATGAAAAGGGGGTTTAAAATTTTCATTTTTAAGTTGAGTTTATTAAGACCTTCAATTTGATATATCAGATGACCCCATTTGACAAAGTGCAAATAATGATGCAATATCAATTATATAAATAGAAGTTATGAAACTTACAAAGTCAATGCAAAACTTGAAAATTTCAAATTGATTTTTTGGTGTTTTTTTCCATGGAATGTTTTTGGTATTTGGTCAAACATATAACTATGTCAACTTCTTCAATTTCTAAAACATTTTAAGTGGTAAGCTCTTGATGATTCAGAAATACATGCCTCCGCTCGCAAAACTTCAAACTGCATTATCTCTAAAACGACAATAGATATCTCAAATCTGTTAAATGATAAATGATCTACAGTTGAAGGACAACATTATAGAAAAAGAATTGGGACAATTTCAAAGTTCACCAAGGTCACAATTAATCATCAAATATATGATGCAATACAAAACTTGAGAACCGGAAGTCGTAGAGACATGGGACTATCACCATTCAACTCAGGACCACTTGACCTTTCAAATATTACAAGGTCAAGGTCATAGTAAAATATGAAGGTCAAGGTGAAATTTCATCATGATCTGACATTGACCTCAAATTGAAGGTCTTGAACTACTGATCATCTTTGCAGTTTATAGTAGGTTGATATCTGTTACCTTTAAAAAGATATACACACAATACTATACTTTTAAGAATCATCCCGTCGTAACTTTTGAACAGACAGTCAGACTCTTTTGAGGGCAGGGTATAAAATGTAGAGCTCGTCGAGAGGAACATTTTATACGCTGTAAGTATGCAGCAAACTCTTATCGTTTTCTTAATATGAAAGCTTGAAATTGCAGTGTAATTTTTTTTTGCACTCAGTGACCTTTGACCTTGGGTGCAAATTAAAGGTCACATGAACTTAAGATTATTGGTGTAGGTCCCAAGTCTTTACGACTTCCGGTTCTCGAGATACAATTTAAAAAAAAATGTTTATATTTTTTCAAGGGAAATAACTCCTTTTAAGGGTTAACAACAAAATGATTGTATATGTTAATTAACATTGCCATCAGGTCCTGTACATGTTGCCGTTTTCAAATCGATTCTATCTTGAATACTTTTTGAGAAAAATGTAAAAGAAAAAAATTGCTTCAAGGGGACATAACTCTCATAGGGAATGATGAAATCCTTAGCAGCCTCATATGGTAACACATCATGATGAGATCTAACTTTTGTCCAAATAAGGTCATGATATCTTCAAAAACAATGAGGGGGGCCATGTCGAAAAAAACCAATAAAAGGGAGATAACTTCCAAAGGGGATGATGAAATCCTACACAGCCTCATCCAGTAATACTTCATGATGAGCTCTACCGATGGTCCATATTTGGTCTTGATAACTTCAATAGAAACAAGGGGAGGCCATGTTAAACAAATGCTGGATGAAAAAAAAAAAAAAAAAACTAGTATCTCAATTGTTTGTAAAACAATTGAAAGGTCTTTCCTGTAAAAGTGATGTTTTCGTAATGTACTTTGTACGACCTTTCGATTGATATATGACAAGCATACCTTCTGAAACTTTTCGCTTTTTACACTTAATGACCTCATCCGCCTACATATTTGAGATCGGAAGTATGATATATGTAACACAGGGTAGATGAGCTTTCATTTGATATGCGACAACGCCATGTTCTAAAAAGTTTGATTTTTGCACTTAATAACCCCATCCAACCAATTTTTGGAGGTTGGGATTGATATTTCAAATGTACACATCATGACCTTTCATTTGATATACAACAACCCTATAGTAAAAAAAATATTATTTTTTGCACTCAATGACCCCATCCAACCCATTTTTGGGGGACGTCAATTTGAAATTTGAAATGTACGCTTTATGTTCTTTCATTTGATATGCGACAACCTTACCATCTGAGAAATTTGAATTTTTGCACTAAATGGCCCCACCTTTCCGCCTGGGATGAAAAAGAGGTTTAAAATTTTCATTTTTAAGTAGAGTTTATTAAGACCTTCAATTTGATATATCAGATGACCCCATTTGACAAAGTCTAAATAATGATGCAATATCAACTATATAAATAGAAGTTATGAAACTTACAAAGTCAATGCAAAACTTGAAAATTTCAAATTGATTTTTTGGTGTTGTTTTTCCATGAAATGTGTTTGGTATTTGGTCAAACATATAACTATGTTAACCTCTTCAATTTCTAAAACATTTTAAGTAGTAAGCTCTTGTTGATTCAGAAATACATGCCTCCGCTGGCAAAACTTCAAACTGCATTATCTCTAAAATGACACTAGATATCTCAAATCTGTTAAATTATAAATGATCTACAGTTGAAGGACAACATTATAGAAAAAGAATTGGGACAATTTCAAAGTTCACCAAGGTCACAATTAATCATCAAATATATGATGCAATACCAAACTTAAGAACCGGAAGTCGTAGAGACATGGGACTAGCACCATTCAACTCAGGACCACTTAACCTTTCAAATATCACAAGGTCAAGGTCATTGTATACTGTGAAGGTCAAGGTGAAATTTCGTCATGACCTGACATTGACCTCAAATTGAAGGTCTTGAATTACTGATCATCTTTGCAGTTTATAGTAGGTTGATATCTGTTACCTTTAAAAAGATATACACACAATACTATACTTTTAAGACTTATCCCGTTGCAACTTTTGAACAGACGGTCGGACATTTTTGGACTTATAGTATAAAATGTAGAGCTCGTCGAGAACAACATTTTATACGCTGTATGTATGCAGCAAAGTCTTATCGTTTTCCTAATATGTAAGCTTGAAATTGCAGCTTAATTTTTTTTTTGCACTCGATGACCTTTGACCTTAGGTGCATATTAAAGGTCATATGAATTTAAGATTATTGGTGAAGGTTCCAAGTCTCTATGACTTCCGGTTCTCGAAATAGAATTTTTGAAAAATTATTTTAAATTTTTAAAGGGAAATAAGTCCATATAAGGGTTAGTAACAAATTAATTGTTTATGTTTATAAACATTGCCATCTGTTCTAATACATGCTGTCATTTTCAATTCAATTCTATCTGTAATACTTTTTGAGAAAAATGCAAATAAAAGAAATTGCTTCAAGGGGATACAACTCTCAAAGGGGATGATGAAATCTTATGGAGCCTCATATGGTAATACATCATGATGAGATCTACATATTGTCCAAATAAAGTCATGATATCTTTTAACACATTTGTGGGGGACCATGTTGAAAAAAATTAATAAAAGGGAGATTACTTCTAAAGGGGATGGTCAAATCCTACAAAAGTTCATCTGGTAAAAGTTCATGTTACGGTCTATCGATGATTCAATTTTGGTATTAATAACTCCAATAGAAGCGGTAGGAGGGCGTGCCAAAAAAATGCTGGAAGAAAAAAAAGAAAAAACTAGTATCTCAATTGTTTGTAAAACAATTGAAAGGTCTTTCCTGTAAAAGTGATGTTTTCGTATTGTACTTTGTACGACCTTTCGTTTGATATACGACAAGCATACCTTCTGAAACTTTTCGCTTTTTATACTTAATGTCCTCATCCGCCTACATTTTTGAGATCGGAATATATGGAACAGAGTAGATGAGCTTTCATTTGATATGCGACAACACCATGTTCTTGAAAGTTTGATTTTTGCACTTAATAACCCTATCCAACTAATTTTTGGAGGTCGGGAATTTGATATTTCAAATGTACACATCATGACCTTTCATTTGATATACAACAACCCTAACTTAAAAGAACATTTATTTTTTGCACTCAATGACCCCATCCAACCCATTTTTGGGAGACGTCAATTTGAAATTTGAAATGTACGCTTTATGTTCTTTCATTTGATATGCGACAACCTTACCATCTGATAAATCTGAATTTTTGCACTAAATGACCCCACCCGTCCCCCTGGGATGAAAAGGGGGTTTAAAATTTTCATTTTTAAGTAGAGTTTATTAAGACCTTCAATTTGATATATCAGATGACCCCATTTGAGAAAGTGCAAATAATGATGCAATATCAACTATATAAATAGAAGTTATGAAACTTACAAAGTCAATGCAAAACATGAAAATTTCAAAATGATTTTTTGGTGTTTTTTTCAATGGAATGTTTTTGGTATTTGGTCAAACATATAACTATGTTAACCTCTTCAATTTCTTAAACATTTTAAGTGGTAAGCTGTTGTTGATTCAGAAATACATGCCCCCGCTTGCAAAATTTCAAACTGCAATTATCTCTAAAACGACAATAGATATCTCAAATCTGTTAAATGGTAAATGATCTACAGTTAAAGGACAACATTATAGAAAAAGAATTGGGACAATTTCAAAGTTCACCAAGGTCACAATTAATCATCAAATATATGATGCAATACCAAACTTGAGAACCGGAAGTCGTAGAGACATGGGACTATCACCATTCAACTCAGGACCACTTGACCTTTCAAATATCACAAGGTCAAGGTCATAGTATAATGTGAAGGTCAAGGTGAAATTTCATCATGACCTGACATTGACCTCAAATTGAAGGTCTTGAACTACTGATCATCTTTGCAGTTTATAGTATATATGTTACCTTTAAAAAGATATACACAAAATACTATACTTTTAAGAATCATCCCGTTGTAACTTTTGAACAGACGGTCGGACTTTTTTGGGCTTATTATATAAAATATAGAGCTCGTCAAGAGGAACATTTTATACGCTGTATGTATGCAGCAAAGTCTTATCGTTTTCCTAATATGTAAGCTTGAAATTGCGGAGTAATTTCATTTTGCACTCTGTGACCTTTGACCTTGGCTGAATATTAAAGGTCACATGAAATAAAGATTATTGGTGAAGGTCCCAAGTCTCTATGACTTCCGGTTCTTGAAATACAATTTTTTTTAAATTGAACACAATTTTTCAAGGGGAATAACTCCTTATAAGGCTTAGTAACAAATTAATTGTTTATGTTGATAAACATTGCCATCTGTTCTTGTACATGCTGCAATTTTGAAATCGATTATATCTGGAATGATTTTTAAGAAAAATGCAAAAGAAAGAAATTGCTTCAAGGGGACATAACTCTCATAGGGAATGATAAAATCCTTAGCAGCCTCATATGGTAATACATCATGATGAGATCTAACTTTTGTCCAAATAAGGTCATGATATCTTTTAAAACATTTAGGGGGGGCCATGTTGAAAAAAATCAATAAAAGGGAGATAACTTCTAAAGGGGATGATGAAATACTACAAAAGTTCATCTGGTAAAAGTTCATGATGAGGTCTATCGATGGTTCAAATTTGGTATTGATAATTTCAATAGAAGCGGTAGGAGGGTGTGCGAAACAAATGCTGGAAGGAAAAAAAAAAGAAAAAAAAAACATTAGAAAAACAATAAGGTCTTTCCTCACGGAGAGGAAAGACCTTAAAAACATTAGAAAAACAATAAGGTCTTTCCCATGTAGGGGAAAGACCTTAAAAACTAGTATCTCAATTGTTTGTAAAACAATTGAAAGGTCTTTCCTGTAAAAGTGATGTTTTCGTATTGTACTTTGTACGACCTTTCGTTTGATATACGACAAGCATACCTTCTGAAACTTTTCGCTTTTTACACTTAATGACCTCATCCGCCTACATTTTTGAGATCGGAATTATGATATATGGAACAGAGTAGATGAGCTTTCATTTGATATGCGACAACACCATGTTCTTGAAAGTTTGATTTTTGCACTTAATAACCCCATCCAACTAATTTTTGGAGGTCGGGAATTTGATATTTCAAATGTACTCATCATGACCTTTCATTTGATATACAACAACCCTACCTTAAAAGAACATTTATTTTTTGCACTCAATGACCCCATCCAACCCATTTTTGGGAGACGTCAATTTGAAATTTGAAATGTACGCTTTATGTTCTTTCATTTGATATGCGACAACCTTACCATCTGAGAAATTTGAATGTTTGCACTAAATGACCCCACCCGTCCCCCAGGGATGAAAAGGGGGTTTAAAATTTTCATTTTTAAGTAGAGTTTATTAAGACCTTCAATTTGATATGTCAGATGACCCCATTTGACAAAGTACAAATAATGATGCAATATCAACTATATAAATAGAAGTTATGAAACTTACAAAGTCAATGCAAAACTTGAAAATTTCAAATTGATTTTTTGGTGTTTTTTTCCATGGAATGTTTTTGGTATTTGGTCAAACCTATAACTATGTCAACCTCTTCAATTTCTAAAACATTTTAAGTGGTAAGCTCTTGATGATTCAGAAATACATGCCTCCCCTCGAAAAACTTCAAACTACATTATCTCTAAAGCGACAAGAGATATCTCAAATCTGTTAAATGATAAATGATCTACAGTTAAAGGACATCATTATAGAAAAAGAATTGGGACAATTTCAAAGTTCACCAAGGTCACAATTAATCATCAAATATATGATGCAATACAAAACTTGAAAACCAGAAGTCGTAGAGACATGGGACTATCACCATTCAACTCAAGACCACTTGACCTTTCAAATATCACAAGGTCAAGGTCATAGTATAATGTGAAGGTCAAGGTGAAATTTCATCATGACCTGACATTGACCTCAAATTGAAGGTCTTGAACTACTGATCATCTTTGCACTTTATAGTAGGTTGATATCTGTTACCTTTAAAAAGATATACACACAATACTATACTTTTAAAAATCATCCCGTCGTAACTTTTGAACAGACAGTCGGACACTTTTGATGTTAATGTATAAAATATAGAGCTCGTCGAGAGGAACATTTTATACGCTGTGAGTATGCAGCAAACTCTTATCGTTTTCTTAATATGAAAGCTTGAAATTGCAGCGTAATTTTTTTTTGCACTCGGTGACCTTTGACCTTGGGTGCAAATTAAAGGTCACATGAATTAAAGATTATTGGTGTAGGTCCCAATTCATTACGACTTCCAGTTCTCGAGATACAATTTTTCAAAAATTGTGTCTATTTTTTCAAGGGAAATAACTCCTTATAAGGGTTAACAACACAATGATTGTATATGTTAATTAACATTGCCATCTGGTCTTGTACATGTTGCCGTTTTCAAATGGATTCTATCTTGAATACTTTTTGAGAAAAATGTAAAAGAAAGAAATTGCTTCAAGGGGACATAACTCTCATAGGGAATGATGAAATCCTTAGCAGCCTCATATGTTAACACATCATGATGAGATCTAACTATTGTCCAAATAAGGACATGATATCTTCAAAAACAACGAGGGGGGGGGCCATGTCGAAAAAAAACAATAAAAGGGAGATAACTTCTAAAGGGGATGATGAAATCCTACACAGCCTCATCTGGTAATACTTGATGATGAGGTCTACCGATGGTCCATATTTGGTCTTGATAACTCTAATAGAAACAAGGGGAGGCCATGTTAAACAAATGCTGGATGAAAAAAAAAAAAAAAAAAAAAAAAAACAGGAGAAAAACAATAAGGTCTTTCCTCGCGGAGAGGAAAGACCTTAAAAAAAAAAAAAAAACAGGAGAAAAACAATAAGGTCTTTCCTCGCGGAGAGGAAAGACCTTAAAAACTAGTATCTCAATTGTTTGTAAAACAATTGAAAGGTCTTTCCTGTAAAAGTGATGTTTTCGTAATGTACTTTGCACGACCTTTCGTTTGATATACGACAAGCATACCTTCTGAAACTTTTCGCTTTTTACCCTTAATGACCTCATCCGCCTACATTTTTGAGATCGGAAGTATGATATATGTAACACAGGGTAGATGAGCTTTCATTTGATATGCGACAACGCCATGTTCTAAAAAGTTTGATTTTTGCACTTAATACCCCATCCAACCAATTTTAGGAGGTTGGGAATTCGATATTTCAAATGTTCACATCATGACCTTTCATTTGATATACAACAATCCTATCGTAAAGAAAATTTATTTTTTGCACTCAATGACGCCATCCAACCAATTTTTAGGGACGTCAATTTGAAATTTGAAATGTACGCTTTATGTTCTTTCATTTGATATGCGACAACCTTACCATCTGAGAAGTTTGAATTTTTACACTAAATGACCCCACCCTTCCACCTGGGATGAAAAAGAGGTTTAAAATTGTCGTTTTTAAGTAGAGTTTATTGAGACCTTCGATTTGATATATCAGATGACCCCATTTGACAAAGTGCCAAAAATGATGCAATATCAATTATATAAATAGAAGTTATGAAACTTACAAAGTCAATGCAAAACATGAAAATTTCAAAATGAATTGTTTGGTGTTTTTTTCAATGGAATGTTTTTGGTATTTGGTCAAACATATAACTATGTTAACCTCTTCAGTTTCTTAAACATTTTAAGGGGTAAGCTGTTGTTGATTCAGAAATACATGCCGCCGCTCGCAAAACTTCAAATTGCATTATCTCTAAAACGACAATATATATCTCAAATCTGTTAAATGGTAAATGATCTACAGTTAAAGGACAACATTATAGAAAAAGAATTGGGACAATTTCAAAGTTCACCAAGGTCACAATTAATCACCAAATATATGATGCAATACCAAACTTGAGAACCGGAAGTCGTGGAGACATGGGACTACCACCATTCAACTCAAGACCACTTGACCTTTCAAATATCACAAGGTCAAGGTCATTGTATACTGTGAAGGTCAAGGTGAAATTTCATCATGACCTGACATAGACCTCAAATTGAAGGTCTTGAATTACTGATTATCTTTGCAGTTTATAGTAGGTTGATATCTGTTACCTTTAAAAAGATATACACACAATACTATACTTTTAAGAATCATCCCGTTGTAACTTTTGAACAGACAGTCGGACATTTTTGGACTTATCATATAAAATGAAGAGCTCATCGAGAGGAGCATTTTATACGCTGTATGTATGCAGCAAAGTCTTATCGTTTTCCTAATATGTAAGCTTGAAATTGCAGCGTAATTTTTTTTTGCACTCAGTGACCTTTGACCTTGACTGCATATTGAAGGTCACATGAATTAAAGATTATTGGTGAAGGTCCAAAGTCCCTACGACTTCTGGTTCTCGAAATACAATTTTTCTAAAATTATGTACAATTTTTCAAGTGGAATAACTCCTTATAAGGGTTAATAACAAAATGATTGTATATGTTCATTAACATTGCCATCTGTTCCTGTACATGTTGCCGTTTTCAAATCGATTCTATCTCTAATACTTTTTGAGAAAAATTAAAAGGAAAGAAATTGTTTCAAGGGGATATAACTCTCATAGGGGACGATGGAATCCTATTCAGCCTCACATGGCAATACATCATGATGAGATCTACATTTTGTCCAATTAAGGTCATGATATCTTTAAAACCAACGAGGGGGGCCATGTTGAAAAAAATCAATAAAAGGGAGATAAGTCATAAAGGGGATGATGAAATCCTTAACAGGGTCATTTGGTAATACATCTTGGTGAGGTCTACCGATGGTCCATATTTGGTCTTAATAACTTCAACAGAAACAAGAGGCAGGCATGTCAAAAAAATGTTGGAAGAAAAAAAAGAAAAAAAAGAAAAAGAAAAAAAAACATTAGAAAAACAATAAGGTCTTTCCCATGTAGGGGAAAGACCTTAAAAACATTAGAAAAACAATAAGGTCTTTCCTCGCGGAGAGGAAAGACCTTAAAGATAAATGTTTTCTGGTAAATTACAAAATTACACAAAAGGATAAATCAATATTTCATTCACAGAATTCTTGTTAAATAAATGTATGCTAAAGTAGGATCAAATATATGCTAATCAATCATATGCTCTCTTATAAAAATCTTATGTGTGTCCGAATACAATCCAAATAGTTAAATGCCGTAAACAAACTGAAATAGCATTATCAAAGTATAATTGAACGTCAAAAGGCAAGCTGCAAGAACGGCATTTATATTTTACGCCGTTAACGTCAATAATTCTATATAAAAAATATTTTTTACAAAAAACTTACCTGAAAATTAACAATGTTTACACTATTGATGTTTGCATAAACGTATCTTCTACTAAATATTCAAAAATGAAAATAAGAATAGATACAAATTCTATAATACTCATCATGAAACTCTAAATTTCATTAAAAAAAAAGTGTTTACACGAAAAATAGTATAAACAACCTATAAACAATCTATAGATCTGAGTCCTTTAGTGAACATAGTGTTGCTTTTGGACGAAAAAGCTACTTACGCGCCTATCCCGACCTACTATCACCCTTGGTTAGTGTCATATTTTCAAAGTTTTATTAGCAACTAGTACATATATTATAAGATCGCTTTTTCGTATATTTGTGTTCGAATTTTGCCACTTTGGACAAATCGGCAACGTTAGAAGATACTCGAACATTCGTCTTCTCAAAAACTCGTTTTCGAGATATTGGACCTGTTTCTACTATCTTCGAGCATAAATATCAGTCTGTATGCAGATACCACCGGGAATATAGGAATTTTGCTTCATTAAGAGTAACATTTTGGTGTTAGTACAGACAAGTTATTTGGATCATCGCTTACTTGCGGAATAGTTCTGTCATTTTAAATTTCTCAACCTCAGTCATCAACGTGAAAAAACTGTTCTACATTTAGAAGCTGTTGCTGTACTATCTCTTTCAAAATTGTAAGAGCGGACCAAATCAAACGTCCCATGGACACTCTTAAGACTTGCAAAAGGTGGAATAAAATGCACTTCGATCTCCTGTTGTAAGATGTATCTTCTAATTTTGGATTGGTTCCATTCTTTGATTTTTTTACGTATTTCACTGTCTTCGCTAGTTCCATTGTCGAACTACATATTTTCTAGTATACCTCGTCAGATTATAAAGCGTTGAAAAGCAGATAAAAGTTGGACAAAAGATACCAGACTGACAGTCAAACTCATAGATCGATAACAAACTGACAACGCCATGGCTGAAAAAGAAAAAAAGAAATAGACAAATAATGGAACACAACAAACAACATAGAAAAATTAAAGACTAAGCAGCATGAACCCCACCAAAACTGGTGGTGATCATATATGCTCAGAAAGGATAGCGTATCCTGCGACATATGTAGCACAGTGCACCCGTCGTGTTGCTCATGTTATTACAAACCCGGTAAATAGTCTTATTTGGTAGGTGTTATTCATGCAATAGGAAGGGGATTGTAGTTACGACAAAAGGAACATATCCGATATCATCTGTGAAATGGTTATTACATAATGGTCAATCATCTTGGGATGGCGTCCGTAAAATTTACGAAGGGATGATTTCAACTCAACTACTGGATTAATAGCTTCCTTGTGGGCAGCAACTCTGTATCAAGGAAATCAGAATAGGACATACAAGCCCGGGAATAACATGTCAAATAGGACCTATAAAATAATACGTATGCAGGCGCTGCTGAAATGTTGCTACATAGAAATGGAAAGTTTAAAATTGGGAAGCTACAATTATCTCTTTTGCCGTGAAGAATTGTTTTCAACCGAACCTCACTGTCAATTTCTAGATGAAAGTCAAGATAGGAGGCCGACTTAATTGCAACTGGATAAACGACTATATGGTTAAGGTTTAGGCCACTTTAAACTTAACTGCCCTTGTTGTGAGTCCTGTAAATAGGCAACCATATCTGTCTACGTGTGAACGACCAAACTTATCTAAAAGAGGTCCAATATAGTCGATTCCGATTCCAACAAATGTAACTTGACGTTTGTCGGCAGTCATCTGATCACAAAGTAGACGGTGTTGACGCTTACATGGAAAAAAGCAATTTACATTATTACAGCTTTTGCCAAAGCTTTAACTGATATGACAAAAGTGTAATATTACTAGGTATAATAAATATTTCTGACTCGAAATTTGACCAAGATCACATTTGAAATATGCGTTTTCTTGACAAAATTTAGTCCGGGTATCTAGGGTGAGTTTTTTTGCGTAGCAACGCCTGGATTTACCTTAATTTTGTTACTTGATTCAGGCAGCTGAATTGTCGGGAATGTGAGACATTTCATAAAGAATTCACTTGAATCAAATTTAATGTAAACTGAGAGATTGCATTCAAGTTTTTTATATGCAACAAAAATGATTGGATGTCAATACGAATATATTGCTTAAATTATAAATTAAAAGTCAGGTTGTCGTACGAACTATGTCTGTCCAATAAGTATAACTAAATGACCATTTGTTAAATTAAAGTAATGGCAAAAACAGGTACCGATCATATCTACAAAAAAAGATAATTGTATGTAGTGAAATTATAGCAGTGATTTGCACATAACATATAAATAGCATTGTACAACTCACTGATAGTATTGAATATTAATTTCTCTCTTCATGTTACGGTCGAACAATTTCGTCATAATTTAGTATTTAGAAGTATTTAAAAAATGTACGCCAACATCAGATCAAAGTTATGGCTTTATACAAGGAAATGACTTCCATAAATTGGGCTTACAAAAATTGGGCCCATTTGTGAGTTCGTATTCTAGTGGTTGAGACAGATGGCTACAGTGTTGAAGGTCCCAGGTTCGATTTTAAATTTAACTACATCGCAAGGGTGATTTCCACTCTCCCACATACTGTATTTGGTACTTTTTGGGTCCTCTGTTGTTCAAAGGTGCCCCCTACTTTGACCTTAAGTTCAATTTTCTGAAATTTCTCCGGTTTGTCTATTCCCGCCACGATCCCTGGTGGTTTTCTCCGAATACTTTTGCTTTATTTTCAATAATAACAGACTTCCCTGTGCCCTAGAACTCTCTTTGTGTTAGAGTGGAAATCTAATGTATCTTCGCAGCTCTCGAGGAGTTCTCCTGATAACGGAGGAATCGACCAGTACATACATAAATACATCTATTATGGCTCTCGAAAGTTGGCAAGTGTGTCTGCCGTCTGTCGCATTAAGTATTAAATGTTTTTGGCAAACTCGAGTTAACTCCTTAATTGTTGAATAAAATTCAGTTTGCAAGATTTATTGGACAAATACACCAATAACAAAACATTTGCATACATTTACATCGTGGTCTGACAAATTTGGACATAATTGATCAGTTTGGAAAAACAAATAGACAGCAAATTTCATTTTGCCCCAACCTGAGACAGACTTATGTGTGTCGTGTGAAACAGAAGGATAAGTTTTTGTTCAGGCAATGTTTGTGGTTATCATCAATAGATGTGACAGGGGTATATTATTCCAACCTGCGACAGACTTATTTTTGTCGTGTCAAACAGACGGATGACGTTTTGTTCAGCACCTGTTTGTGGATATTATCAATAGATTTGGCAGAGGTATATTGGTTTGAACTTAACAAAAGGTAAAGGAATTAAAGTTCATCATACTATTCTGTCTACACTTTAGGTGTCTGTCTTTTGTTTGTCCCAACAAATTTTTGTCTGTCTTTGGTTTATCACGAAATAGATAGTGCCTGTCTAACACAACATGAAATTTATTTCCTTTTTTCCAACTTTTAAGCTTGTTCCTATCATTTGGAAAAATTGATTTATCGTTTTCAATTTTTAAACCTATCAATTGACCTTTCGAGAAATATGAAACAAAGTCTGGTTTTGTTGCCTGGCCATAGAAAGTTTATCCTTGTTAGTCCAAACATTTTACTGTTTCTTCTTATTATAAAAATGTGTTTTATTGTTTTGACTATCTAAGATATGGAGGTTATGGTTTTAGATTCAGAAACTCAACTTGACACCACAACTCTAACCAACTTAAGTCTGTGTCTTGCTTATTTTTCACAAAATAGTCTTTCTCTGTTCGTCCAAAACCTTATGCAACCACAATATACGTGATATAGTTAAGAGGAATATTTTTATATCTAATGTCTTTTATTTATCTTTTTGCCAGTTAAATATAAAGAAAAGAAGGTCTTAACTTGTCAGAAATCATGTTTTCAACATATATGGGTGATATTTTAAAATTGATATGTATTCATGTAACAAATCCATGGGCAGTATTTCAAATAATGTCTCAATGAGTTCTAAATGTTACTCCTCTGATACGTGTTTGACAGAAAACTTTGTAGTGTTGTTGAACATGTTGTACCGACATTTTATAGAAGTTACTTTTACCATTTGTTTACCATTATACAATGACACCTTGTTGATATTGATATTGACTACTCAATCGTACTCCTCTGACCACTCGAAGCTCTAAAACATAGTACGATTGTGTGCCATCATGGTTAGCTATCAAATTATGCTGTCATGTTGGTGCAACTATGTTTTATTTTGATTTTTGTTATTTTAACATTTGGTATTCACTTATATACCACAATGACATAATGTTTTGCCTATTGTATCACAACTCGAAATACACTTAATTGTGTTATATATGCATGATCCTGTTACAAGTACAACTGTACACACGATTTAATCTTCATGTAAACAGCAATGCCTAGCAATCTTTTGTTCAAGCAAGGCTCAAACAAATGAATAAGAAATCATTATTGTTCATGGACATGATAAGAATTATTTGAGGTATATTTTGAAGATTATAAAGTATATCACATATGAAACTTTTAATTTTTAGGCTGTATGTCGATTGGGAGGTCAAACAATGTATCAAGAGTGTCGAGAGTTGAAGTTGAAAATCTTAGACCAGTCTAATCAGGAAATTATGTTGGAAATTAAACAATCACTGGCAGAGGTGCAAGCACTGAAACTAACAATGGAGAACTTGGGGATGGAACACTCTAAAGTGACAGAAAATCTTAGAGAATTACAAACTTCCCACAATACGTTACAGACATCCTACAATAATTTACAGACAGAATATTCAAACGTCATGGAAATTGTGAAAGACCCAATACCATGGAACATCAAAGGTACAAATTAAATCAAATGAAATATATTTTATTGTCAATTAAAGATGCCCATTACAGGCAGAATAATTGCAAGTTAAATTTGGTACAAATGATTACAAAATGATAACAAAGAGTTGAATACAATTAAATGTATGATTACAATGAACGAAAAGAAAAGACACACAATAATGTATATTTATAAATACAATGTATTATGTTTCCGCCATTGAAAAATACAGTGATCCTAAAAAATATCGAAAACTGAATTTAAATGACGTTTTCCCCCTGGTGCTTTTATAAGCATACAATAACAAGCACAATTATAAATATCTACATTATGCCTCTGTATTGTTAACAGTAAAATCTTTAACTTTACTAAGTTTCTAATAGTTGCTTTCGAACAACATTTAAATGATCAATTAAATTGCTCACTTGATTAAAAATGTGACTATCTTCATTAAACATTAGCCAAATCAATTGTGATTGATAATCTAAATGGTGAAAATGATTTTAACTTTCAATTATGTGTGAAATAATGGACACTCTCTCACTTTTTAAAGATGAATATTTTAGTAGAAAGTGTAGTTCATCTTCCACTTCTTTTTACAAAAATTACAAATTCTATCCATTGCCTGAAGTCTCCCGTTTAACTACATCGCTTTTTCTCTCTCGAGATTATGGTTATTTTCGCTGAATTTTGTCATCTGAATTCTCAAATTCTTATTGCCTATAGCATGTATAGACAGATAAGGTTCAACACTTATATTTCTTTTAAAAACTATGTATGATCTTAGTTTATTTCCAAATGACATCTGTCATCGTTAAAAGATGAATACCACACCAACTTTAAATTTAGTCTGTTTTAAATAAATCTTTTCAAGTTTGATTTCATATGAAAAACTTGGGATAAATCAATTTCTAAGTATTTGCTAATGAATTCATAGAAGTATACCAACCTTTCTTACTATGGTTGATAAGGATTTTGATACAAGGAGAGCTTCAGACAATAATTTGTCCTCTGTATTTGTTTAACGTTATAAGTGTGAAAACATGTTAATTTGACTTCAATAAATAAAGGATATCTCCCTACCTCAGCTATCACTGCAATGTTTGTGCTACTCTTTCCGTCTCCCATGGAAATTTTACAGATTTTTTTAATGAACTGATTCCTTTTTCAGTTATTTTTATAATTTAAAAAAAGACCAATCTCATTTTTCAGTTATTTTTTTGGAATCTAAAGCGCCCCAAATTTCATATCCATGAGTTAAAATGTGTTTCACTGTGTGGTCAAGTACATGCAGTAAAGTTGTGATTTTGGGTTTATAACCTTTAAATATTTTATAAATTTTACTAAGGGCTTTGAGTCCTCTTTTATATAGATCATGTTTTGCCTCTGAAAAGCTTCAAGAAGTACTGAAGTGTATCCCTAAGTATGTATTCTGTCTTGCTTTATCAGTAGGACAACTATTTAATTTAAAAGATGAGTGCTTTATTTTTCTGTACATTTGGAAACGAACATTTTGTTTACTTAATGTTAATTTCTAATCCCAATTTATTATAGTACAGGCATAACTTATCTTAACTATTTTGTAAGCCTTTTTCAGTTTCAGAGAGCAAAACTACATCATTAGCATATAAAACGCAGTTCAACTGAACTGAGTCAAATTGAACTGGATCACAAGTTATATCAAATATTTCAGGGAGATCATTAATGAATAATTGAAAAAGGTTAGGGCTAAGATTATCCCCTTGGCGAACACATATATTAGATGAGAAGGAGTCTTTCATTTGAGATTTGCCAATTCTATTATTTAACTGAGTCTTTTTATACATGCTTTTCATAACATTTTAATATAAGAAGTCAGTTAAAAGGTTATGATTAATTTTGTTTTTTTAAAACTTGTCAATAGAAGTGACTGCCTACATTATAACATTTCATTTAGGATCATGTCAAAGCCACTTCACTTAATTTTTTAATGTATATAAAGCTGCAACTACTTCTTTATCATCGTTTTGGAAGTCATGGTCTGGAAATATTTTATCATTTTCCAATTGCTTAAATCTTTGAATAAAATTACTTTTATTTAACTTTATAAAATTATCAAACCATGTATTACTTGGAATATGTCTGGACATGTAGATTTGTTTGTATCTTTAGATAAATCCTTCAGTAAATTCCAGTATTTCTTAGGGTTGTTTTACATTATACATATTGATAAAGGTAGAAAGTAAAATAACAAGAATACTGAACTCCGAGGATAATTCAAGACGAAAAGTCCCTAATAGGATGGCAAAAATCAAGTGATAAAACACATCAAACGAATATCAATTGACAGGTTGAATATTCCCTAATTCTTCAATATCTCATATATTTTATCCTACATCATGTATATTGATCGAAACAACTATCAACATTCCCTTCAGAAATGGAAGTAATGGGACTTCACTTTAACAAAAAACAAAATTCCTTAGATGACATGGCCAACTGAAGGGACAACGACATTAACTATTTTGAAAAAGTCTTGGCACATGCGCTGAACATTTCATATCTTATGCAGATTAGTTAGGTTTTAAGTTTCCTCTGAATAGACTGTTTGTTGTTCTTGATCTCAATATCTTGATTAACTGACTGAAAAATAGACTATTATCTTCATTACAAACAGAAATGAAATTCAAACTGACCATAATCATTACACACACTCTGCTGACACACCTACCTGATTGTTTTTCTTTCATGTGACGAAAGTTGCAGTATATGAGACATGGGGATGACAATTTGACACATTTTACGGCGTAAACTGTTTGTCTAAACCATTATATTTCAGAAGTTATAAGCCCTGGATACTTTATACCTTGTGTACGGATATCTTATGTTACGACGTTTCTATCTGTCATACATCTATTATCCTTGACATCAGTTGTGTGGTTACATGACTTTTTGAAAAAAAAATTGATACATTTGTAGGTCTCAAATACTATAAGGAGTTGGTCAGGTATATGTGATGTATGGAATGACTGTAATGGGTACATGTCATTCAGGTTGGTTACAAGTGAGAGGTTTAGCTAGCTATAAAACCAGGTTCGATCCACCATTTTGTACATAAGAAAATGCCTGTACCAAGTCAGGAATATGACAGCTGTTATCTATTCGTTTGATGTGTTTGAGCTTTTAATTTTGACATTTGATTATGACTTATATCTAGAAATTGACTATGAGGGTCGGTTGAAAACAAAACTTTACGACACAAGAGATGATTTCAGCTTCTCAATTGTGAATTTTCATTTTTAAACCAAGAGTTCCAAATGATTAAGTTGAAATCATCACTTTGTAAATTTTACAGACGCCATCACGAGTTGGTTGACCGTTATGGAATAATCGTTTGACAGATGATATCGGATATGTTCCATATGTCGTAACTACAATCCCGTTCCCTTTTCACGAATGTGACCTACCGAATTAGACTATCTACCCCTATTTGTGACATTTTTACCTATTGTTTTTGTTTGTTTTGTTCACACATCGTTGTCAATATATAATTGAATTTGATGCATCTGTAATACAAGTGAGAGGTTTAGCTAGCTTTAAAACCAGGTTCAATCCACCATTTTCTACATAAGAAAATGCCTGTACCAAGTCAGGAATATGACAGTTGTTATCCATTCGTTTGATGTGTTTGAACTTTTGATTTTGCCATTTGATTGGGGACTTTCCTTTTTTGAATTTTCTTCGGAGTTCAATATTTTTGTGATTTTGCTTTTTTCTTGGTATCTGATCTTGGCCTCATCTTCATGGTTCATTGGTCAATGTAACGTTTTTGCGTTTTGTTCTGTTATTCAAGTACTATTATCAATAGATAAACTATATTTGGTTATGAAATGACTGTAAGGGGTACATGTTAGTCTGGCATGTTTCATCTGACATTGACTTCATTTTCATGGTTTATTAGTCAATGTTAAGGTTTTCTATGTTGGTCTGTTTTTCAAGTACTATCATCAATAGTTCAATTATATTCGGTGTATAATCTGACATTGACCTCATTTGCACGGTTCATTGGTCAATGTTAATTCCTTTTTTTGTCTGTTTCTTCCTTATCATCAGCAATAGGTCAACTATAATTGGTGTATAAAAAAGTTTAAGGTGTGTATGTCTATTTGACTAAATTATCTGACCTGTGATGTTTCCTTAATCCTTTAGACTTTCAAAATATCATTAATGGTTAGGAAAGAAGTCTACGGTGACCTAAAGATGTTAATTTCAGTGTCATTTGGTATCTTTTGGAGAGTTGTCTCACTGACAATCATACTGCATCTTCTTTTTTATATAGACATTTCAGCGTGTGCACTTTTGTTTATTACAAATGTAAGTGGAATCATCATTTAAAATGAGTAATAGGATAACTTTATTTGGTATATGGGTTTGTTGAAACGTCTTCACGGCCGTCATGTAGGGTTCCCCGGGATTGACCTTATTCCATGAATCAGTGATCAAGGTAAAAAAAAGTTAAGTCCGTATATCAGATAATAAAACCACTAGGTCAACTACATGTATATCTGATGAATTGAATTACTGTAAGTTGTATATGTCTGACTGACAGGTTTTTCCTGACCTTGACCTCAATTTCATGGTTCATTGGACAATGTTTAGTTTTGTAGTTTGATTTGTTCTCAGATACTATAAGCAATAAAGACACTTTCTTAAGTGTATGGAATGATTGTCAGTCATACATATCCGTTTGGCAGGTTTTATTTGATATTGACCTCATTTTCATTGGTTATTGGACATTTCATTTTGTTGTGGGTTTTGCTCAGATATTATAAACAATAGGTCAATTACATTTAGTGTATAGAACAATCTTAGGAGTACATATCTATATGGCAGGATGTATATGACCTTGACCTCCTTTTTTGTTTTCTCTACATAATATATGCTAACCTATACGGGACATGTAACCATGAAATGTGTGTGCATAGTCAGATCTCAGTAGGGTTAATATCCCTTATTTGCCTCAAATTAATGTACTCAAATGTTGTACGTAAATACATATGTTATGTTTCAATTTTTTAAGTGACTGATATATGATCCTCTTCTGTTTAAATCAGCACACATGGTAAAGCTCAGTCACTTAAAAATTGAAGCATAACATTTTGTAAAAAAATATGGAGTTATTAATTGTATGCAAAGTACTAAATTTTAACAGAATTTATTGTGTGAAAAAAAAAAGGATTTCTTATCGTGAGTAGCTTCATCACAAGGTGCCTTTCCGGATATGCTAAATTCCAGATAAATATATGAATCTAGCTTTGGACACAGATAATTTAACCACACATATGAAAATGTCTCAGCTTCGATACATCATACATATCTAAGTTTTGCGATATGGACATCCGAATTGAGTAAAAGGCTACTATTAACACATGAAATAAGTGGTGCATATTGACCCATTAGGACAATAATAGAACCTTGTTCTAGCCAAAACTTTATTTTTACACTTGGTATGCAGGTGTATAATTATATCGGGATATGACGGTGTTGTGTTATGAACTTCAATTGATCTGGAGTTTTGTCCTGATGGTCACATTAGTTGACTTTTGGGGACATTTTTGAGTTTGACTTCATATTTAGGAAAAAAGGTTCCCCACCTAAAGACAATGAGTCCCATACCATGATGGATGACCGTTCGACTCAAGAGAAAATACTTTATGAACCCAAAATCACATATTTGAATGTTCCTCTAAATGATTTTACAATTAGTTACCTTTTGTAGTACCCTATAATTAACGAAGACAATATGTAAGTGTCATGTTATCAACGTAATACTTTGAGGGTTTTTTTCAATTAAGATTGTACCAACACAAGCCAACCAGATGTGATAAGATAGCAATAAGACAAATATCGACAAATAAACAAGCTGGTATTCAACCACAGGTCAACATCCAGCCTTCAACAATTACTAGTTATACAACTGATACTGTATAGCATGTATCGTAAGGTATGGAAGGTTTTGAGAGAAAAAAAAAAGTGTGTAACAACTTACACCATAGACTTGTTCCATCATGTTATGGCTGTTTTAAATGCTTAAGGATAATTCATATAATTATTATTTTTTATTAGCTCACCTGGCCTAAAAGGCCATGTGACCTTTCTCATCACTTGGCGTCTGTCGTCGTCGTCGTCGTCGTCGTCTGTCGTCGTTAACAATTTTTCAAACATCTTCTCCTCTGAAACTACTGAATGGATTTGAATGAAACTTAAAATGATTGTTCCTTCGATTATCCTGCACAAAGTGTGTGCTTCGATTTTTGATCCGTCAAAAAACATGGCCGCCGTTACTTAAAATAGAACATAGGGGTCAAATGCAGTTTTTGGCTTATATCTCAAAAACGGAAGCATTTAGAGCAAATCTGACATGGGTAAAAATGTTCATTAGGTCAAGATCTATCAGCCCGGAAATTTTCAGATGAATCAAACAACCCATTGTTGGGTTGCTGCCACTTAATTGGTTATTTTAAGGAAATTTTTCAGTTTTTGGTCATTATCTTGAATATTATTATAGATAAAGATAAACTGTAAACAGCAAAAATGATCAGCAAAGTAAGATCTACAAATAAGGGGTAATTGTCCTTTAATGACAATTTTTCACAATTTGTTCATCATATTTGCTAACTTTAAAAAATCTTCTCCTCTAAAACTACTCAACCAAATTCAACCAAACTTCATTTGAATGATCAGTAGGGTGTATAAAATAAAGTTTGTGTTTTATTTTCTATTTCGTCAAAAAACATGGCCGAAGGCATTGTTTACCAGGTGAGCGATTCAGGCTCTTGAGAGCCTCTTGTTTCTTTTAGGCTACATTTTATATATTTTTTTCAGACCAGATAAAGAAACAAATAAAAGACTGGGAAGAGAAAGATAAGATGTTTGTATCTACAAGAGCCAGTGATTATGTCATCGAATGTTTAGAGGACAACAGTTGTTTGACGTTGACAGCTCCATCGGGAGTTGGAAAATCATTTATTGCAAGACACACTGCACTTCTTTTAAAAAGGGAAGGATACACAATAATACCAGTGTATTCACCAACAGACATTAGAGATTTTTATCAACCTGGCAAACGTACAGTCTTCATTATAGATGATATTTGTGGAAATTTCACTGCGAATCAACAACAGATTGATAACTGGAAACAATTGTTACCTGTGATTAACAGAATTATTGGAGACACATGTTGTAAGATTATTGTATCTTGTAGACTACAAGTCTATAAAGATGATAAGTTTAATATATTATTACCTTTTAAATGCTGTGAATGTAATTTAATATCAGATAAGTTATGTCTTACATCTGTCGAGAAAACAACTATAGCAAAAACCTATATTGGTGCAAGCATGGAAATTATTGATGATTTACCTTCTAAATGTGATTTTTTCCCACTCTTATGTTCCTTATATCACGAAAAAAAAGACGTAGATGTCAAAGAATATTTCAAGAATCCTTTTGATGTCTATAAAAGTCAGTTAGACAGTTTATGTGAGCATGGTGATGAAGGGAACTATAAAATATGTAGTCTTGCTGTATGCGTTCTCTTCAATAATCAGTTAAATGAAAAATGGTTCCAGGGAAAAATGACAGATGAACAACGACAGATCATAAAAGACATATGTGAGACTTGTGAGTTCAACAGTATACCAAAGGCAAAACTCAAGAAAGCACTTGACACTCTAGATGGTACATTTATTTGTAAACACAATGGTTTTTATAGAACTCTACATGATAAACTGTTTGACTTCCTAGCTCATTACTTTGGTCAGAAAATGATCGAATGTTTGATAGACCAGGGAGATAGTGATTTAGTACGTGATCGTTTTGTTTGGCAGATATCACAAAATAACAAAAACAGTAACATAGACTTCCTTATTGATATACCAGATGATTATTTAGAATCATATTTAGATAGGTTGATAAAGGACTGGTCACTAGGAAAGGTCGTTAATGTATTCAGTAACAATAATATGAAAGTATCATCATTCAGACAACAGTTATTACACCATGTAAAACACTCAAACAAACAAAAACAAGTAATATTAGCCAATAACAAGGATACAGTGATACCAAAGGAGGAGTATGGATCAGGTAATACTCCACTAATATGTGCTTGTTATTATGGTTATACTGATATGATACAGTGGCTGTTACACAATAATGCAAATGTGGATCAGTGTAGAGATGATGGGTTCACTGGACTGATTTTAGCAAGTTATAAAGGACATACTGATATAGTTAAACTACTGTTAGAGAAGAATCCTGATGTTGATCTATGCAATTATGATGGCTGTAGTCCTCTGTTAATGACAAGTTATAATGGCCATACTGATATAGTAAAATTACTATTAGAGAGAAATCCTCGTGTTGATCTATGTGACAATAATGACCGGTGTCCTCTGTTCATGGCAAGCCAGGAAGGACATACTGATATAATAAAATTAATGCTAGAGAGGAATCCTAATGTTGATTTATGTAACAAAAATGGGTGTAGTCCTCTGTACATAGCAAGTCAAAATGGATATACTGATATAGTAAAGTTACTGTTAAAAAAGAACCCTAATATTGATCTTTGTAACAAGAATGGATGTAGTCCTGTGTACATAGCAAGTCAGAATGGACATACTGATATAGTAAAGATAATGTTAAAAAAGAATCCTTATATCGATCTATGTAACAAAGATGGCTGTAGTCCTCTGTACTGGGCAAGTAATAAAGGACATACTGAAATAGTAAAGTTACTGTTAAAGAAAAATCCTAATGTTGATCTATGTGACAAGGATGGCTGTAGTCCTCTTAACATTGCAACTCAGAATGGACATACAGATATAGTGAAGTTGCTATTAGAAAAGCATCCTAATGTTGATCTCTGTGACAAGGATGGCTGCAGTCCGCTGTTACTGGCAAGTCTGATTGGACATACTTATATAGTAAAGTTACTGTTAGAGAAGGATCCTAATGTTGATCTATGTGGAACAGATGGCTGTAGTCCTCTGTACTGGTCAAGTTATAAAGGACATTCTGACATAGTAAAGTTATTGTTAGAGAAGAATCCTAATGTTCATCAAAGTAGACATGATGGTTGCAGTCCTTTGAACATAGCAAGTCAGAATGGACACAGTGATATAGTTAAGTTACTGTTAGAAACAGATCATAATGTTGATCTATGTGACAAGGATGGGTGTAGCCCTCTTTTACTGGCAAGTCTGAATGGACATACTGATATAGTTAAATTACTGTTAGAGAAGGATCCTAATATTGATCTATGTGACAAGGATGGATATAGTCCGCTGTTATTGGCAAGTCAGGATGGACATACTGGCATAGTAAAGTTACTGTTAGAAAAGAATCCTAATGTTGATCTATGTGACAAGGATGAATGTAGGCCTCTGTTACTGGCAAGTCTGAATGGACATACTGACATAGTAAAGTTATTGTTAGAGAAGAGTCCTAATATTGATCTATGTGACACGGATGGCTATAGTCCGCTGTTATTTGCAAGTCAGGACGGACATACTGACATAGTTAAGTTACTGTTAGATAAGAGTCCTAATATTAATCTTTGTAATAAGCATGGCTGCAGTCCGCTGATAGCGGCAAGTGAAAATGGACATGTTGATATAGTAAAGTTACTGTTAGAGGAGGATCCTAATGTTGATCAATGTGACAACAATGGCTGTAGTCCTCTGTTCATGGCTAGTCAGAATGGACATACTGATATAGTACAGCTACTGTTGGAGAAGATTCCTAATGTTGATCAATGTGACAACAATGGCCGCAGTCCTCTCTACATGGCATGTCAGTATGGACATACTGATATAGTACAGCTACTGTTGGAGAAGGATTCTAATGTTGATCTATGTGACAATGCTGGTTTTTCACCACTGATCCAATCATGTTCTCATAACCACACCAGTATAGTCCACCTGTTAATTAAACATAACCCAGACATCAATGCCCAGACCTATGATGGCGGAACTGCTTTGAATTTTACTGCTCAGACAGGGAATGTAGAAATAGCACTTTTACTGTTAGGGAACAATGCTGACTGTAATATTTGTGGCCATAGTGAACAAAAGATAATAGATACATTGGATAAAGATTCATTCCTAACACTGATTGAATATAAACAAGGATTATTTGATTGCTTTCTTAAGAATGCGTTATCAAATGTTAGAGATTATATTAGTCAGAAGTCTCTAGATTTTGTCTTTGATGTGGATGCTGGTTCTTCTCCATTACATATCGCCTGCTTTATGGGTAGAATAGATGTAGTTCGCTGTCTTCTTCACGACAATGCTAACATCAACCTGACAAAAGAAGATGGAACATCGCCCTTATTTTATGCATGTGAAGTAGGACATGAGGATATTGTATATTTATTACTAGATAAAGGAGCAGATACACAGATATGTAGACACAATAAAGAATCCCCTTTATTGATTGCAACAAATAATGGACATACATCTATAGTAATGATGTTATCAAATCAAACCAATAGGCGGACAAACTAATGAAACTGTCTTCTTAAATCTTGTTCTTTAGTCAGTGGTTTGTTATTAATTATTAGAAAAATATGCAGCAGATGAGGAAAAAAAAAAACACTTTTGGTGTTGACTTGTCTTCTTTTTAACTCTTGTTCTTTGGTCAATTGTGTATAATGCCATGTAAAAATCAGGCAGCAGATGACAAAAACAAATTTTTTTTATTTTCTTGTTGATTGGTGTTTGTTTAATATCTGTTATATAGACTTCCTTTCTTCCAATCAAATTGTCTCTAACTTTACTAAACACAAGCAGCTTAGCTTTACTAATATTTCTTGATTTATCACCTGGAACAGAAGAATCTATTTGATCAAGAGGTACTGGTACTATTCTGGTCATGCCAATAAGTACACCTGAACCACTTGGTTAACACTGTAATTCTATCATTACTTTCATAACTTCATTTTTTCTATTAAAGTCGCCCATATTTCTACTGGATGAGACAGATCAATTTTTGTCTTATTTGATGATCATATCAAAGTTAAATATTTTTATTATTTGTATTTTCATTTTTACACTGTAAACCATGTATGTTTATTGATATATTGGTTCATATTTTCCTTTGTATACCGCTTTTGGAACCTCATAAATCGATTGAGAAAAAAACAAATCCGGGGTACAAACTAAAACTGAGTGAAACGCATCAAATATAAGAGGAGAACAACGACACAACAGAAACACAACATTAAATGTAACACACACAGAAACGAACTATAATATAATAATGACCATTTTCCTGACTTGGTACAGTCACATATACTTTGTTTTGAAATCTGTATACAAGAAATTGGAGATTTGACATTTTAAGACTAATTAAAGGGCAGATATGTAAAACAGCAACAAACCACATCAACTGAATTACAGGCTATCGGCTTGGGACAGGCACATACATACAGAACTAACTATAAAAATCAGTTGAAAAAGGCTTCACTCATCAGATGCTTACAACTTGAAATACATCTAACAAAAACAAATCGCCAATTTACTGTAACTTGACTCAAAATGTTGGTTTTATACCCTAAATACAATATTTAAAGAACATAAACTATTGTTATATATCAGTATGTATGGTCGGTTTATGTTTCTGTGTGAAAAAGAGTTGTTCCACTTTTGCCAGTAATTTTTATTTTTGTTTGTGACGTCATCTCTGTCTGATTAAAATGTATAATGGAAGCTGATGTGTCTTTATGTGTCCATATGTAATCGCCTCCATCCATGCTACCACAGCTATTCCCCTAATCTGTAATACTTTGTACAAAAGATTTGACAAATTATAATACATGAATGTGGTGTTCGTCTTGGGAAAGACTATTTCCCCTGAAAGGACCCGATCTGGACTTTATATATTAGAAGGACTTAGGCTTAAGTACTGTAATTACCTCTTACTCGGGCGTTGTAAATACTGTGTCTTCGTAGTCACGTCTAGTATCGTTGACTATTAGCTGAAGAGGGCGCTGCAGGCGTGCGCAGGCTCCGACATCCGCTGTATCAATCCAGAGGCCCATTGGTATCAGTTGTCTACTCCTAGCAGGGAGAACCTGGGACTTAGGGTAAAGATAAAACAACATATAGGAATATTCTAATAAGATCTTATAATCAGAAATCAAAACTCGCAACTACAAACATTGAATCTAAAACTTATGACAGTAAGTTTTATTTTTGTTCCAAATTTTGTGTCCTTCTAACTTGAGAACTTCTTTTATCCAAAATTAAATTACAGATTTGTTAACTCGCTAGACTCTACTAGATACTATACATATTATCAACATTCGTTTTTTTTAAATTTTATATTCTTATATACATAATACAATGGCTACACAATCACATAGAACTATCATAAAGGAAATGAGAGATCGTTTTCTTTTATATGAAGGCGGATAGAGAGGTTATCCAACGCATCGGAACAATATTATTATATCCCGTACACAGAAGTTCCAAGTGCAGCAAGGAAATTCCAAATGTAACATTCGGAAATTTATATACGGAAGTTACGAATTGAAACCTGGAGTATTGGGACTATTTTCCTAATCATCATTTGTAAAATTACAAAATGACTTCCAAGTTGTTTCCATTCTAAGTTAACTTCTAAGTTGTTTCCGAGTGGATTTCCAAGTTGTTTCCAAGTCATTTCCAAATTGTTTCCAAGTCATTTCCAAGTGAATCTAAACAGATTCCAAATCACTTCAAAGCATTTACGATTTTAATATCCGAATCACTTCCAAGTTGGTTCAAAGTGATAGAGACTACACTGGATTGACAGGTTCACTGGAAAAAGTAAAGGACCAGGCTTTTAAAATAGGGTGGATTAAAATGAGTTTTTATAAGAGGGGTCCGTAACTGATTTAGACATGGGTTATTTTGGTCATAACATAAAACAATGAGCCCATCCACAAACATTTTTTTACTGTATGAGTGAATATTTTAGAAAAATAACAAGACAGTATTATAGGTCATGAAAAATTTGTGTCTCAGACAGTCCTTTATTGCATTTGTCAAGTTAAATTCAATCCCTGAGCCATTCCTGGTGCAGATGGCTTCACCACATCAGCCAATTACCAACCTTCCAGGATATTTCTCAATAATTATGTCTAAAAAGAAATAATAATTTTATTAAGCTTCAAAACATTTCAGTTTTATATATGTATTTCTTTCCAGGGTCAATTTTACAGAGCAGGTAACAGTCATGTTTTCTTCATGATATTGTTTTCAGTCTTTTATAGCATACTGTATTTATAATACAGTAGGGATTTTCAAACAGTTGAAGGTCAAACAGTCAGTGAGTTATCTGGTCATTAGCAATTGTTGTCTCATAAGCCATTATACCACATTTTCTCCTCATAAATTTCTAACAGAATGTTTTTTAGAGATATTAATAGTACCATTAAAATAAACAATATTACTGCCTTTAATACATGCATATATAGATTAGACCGTTGGTTTTCCCGTTTGAATGGTTTTACACTAGTAATTTTGGGGCCCTTTATAGCTTGTTGTTCGGTGTGAGCCAAGGCTCCGTGTTGAAGGCCGTACTTTAACCTATAATGGTTTACTTTTTAAATTGTTATTTGTATGGAGAGTTGTCTCATTGGCACTCACACCACATCTTCCTATATCTATATATCTTAAATTAAAGTACCCTCAATTTGGACTTGTCTTCAAGAGGTGGTCGGACACTGTTTGTTTTCTTTTTGGAACCATGATGACCAGTGATAGAGTGGCCCCTTAGTTCCTCAGTTGTGAACATACACCTTAAGAGCCATTTACTATCCTGTTTCCAACCACGCCCAGGCAAGTCATGGTTCAGTTGGGCCTGTCAACAGAAAATTATATCAAATATGTATATGTTATACTGAATAAAGAACTTTCAAGTTGGCAGTTATCATTTTATTACCCAAAAGTACATAATGTATCTTTGATCTGAACTGGCTTTCATTTACAGTATCACTAGATTGGCCATGATAAAAACATATAGGGTCAGTTCTCTAATCTCACACCGTGCAAGTTAAATAATTTTGAAGGGATCTACTATTAGTTCCATTTCATTCACAAAAGATTGGTAGTGTTTTTTTTCGGTGAAATGTGCATAATTATGTTCTATGAATAAAATATTTTCTTCTCACACTCATTTACTTGCTGGAATATCAAACGACCTTTTGTTGTTTTGGTGTTTCATCTATTTTCTTTGTTGCATTGATTAACCTGTCCAGTCATTATGAAGTGTTACATTTTGATATTAATAAGCAACACATACATGGTTACTGGAAAGGTACTGCTTTTCTGTCACTGAAAAATTATAAGAAAATTTTAAAATTGCATACTCAATATGTATTGTACTTTCACATGTACAAATTCATAAGTGTCAGTAAATCTGAAAAGACCTGGATGAAAAAGACAAAATACAAATAAAATTGCTATTAAAACCAAAAGCAAGGGAAAGATTTAAAGTAACACTGGAGAGTAGCATTTTAAACTTTGTTAATGTAAGTTAAATTTAGAACTGAAATGAAATGTTTAAAGAAAGAATAAACAGTCATGATGCATAATATATACACGATTACCTTTGTAAATCCATTATAGAGTTCTTGAGTTGGGACAGGCTCACATCTTTCTGTCGAACGAAGTTGAGATGGTGACTTTGGAGTTTAAAGTGATAACGAATGATACATAAGGGTATTTTTTATAATTTCAATATCAGGTGCAATGTCAAGGGGTACTTATTAAACAAGTGCTAAAAAATGTAAATTGTCGAAGAATTCAATGACACCAAATCTTAAAACATCTTGTATAAAAAATTCAAAGCATTCTATTAGCAATACAATTAGGCCCCTACCTTTAAAAATTCACTGTATTGGAACAAAATTCTAACTTAATCTATAACTTGTCGTGGTGTTAACTTTTTAAGAAATATTAAGTCAATATCTTAAACCAGAACTCAGCAATTTCAGGCCTAAAACTAATAGCTGTATACTAGTTTCTGATAAGCATAACCCATTGGAATTTTCTGTGTTTGGTAAAATAAGGGACGACATCAAAAAATCAATGAAGGATGATAAACTTAGATCAAATAGTTTGGGCATGGGGTCAAAATTGCTGCAAGTTTTGTTTAATTGACATAGATTTAATATATAACTTTAAATTGGTCGATCAATTCTTCACAAATTAAGTGAAGAAGGGATAGGATAGTTCAGTGAAAAAACTATGAATTAAGTTTTTTTATCCTCCTACATTGAACTTTTGATGTCGTCACTAATGGATAGTTAAAGGCTGGTAATTTTCACATACCACTAACATTCTCTGCATTTCATTGGCCTGTACATTACTGGTCTGATTATTGGTCTGAGAGATGTAGCTTTGACCATTTTGATTCTGGGTATTATGGCTCTGGGAATTATATTGATATTGTTCCATCTGTAAAATATATGTTAAGTCAAGCTATGTCCAGTCCCAAATCTTAATCATTTAATCTAGGGATGTCAACTTGGTGATGATTTACTAATATACTACTCTTTGGATTTACCGAGCAATACTCAAGTACTAGCTTGGAAAAATTTTCTAAAAATGGAACCCAAATACTTTCTGAGGATTGACACAGGGTGCAACGATTTTTTTTTATCTAAAAAAATATAGTCTTGTCAACTTTTACCTGGACAAAGCGATTTCTCAGATTTGTTTGGTAACTGCTGATGAACATACAATCTGTCGGTACAGAGTTTTGGAATTGACTACGATAAGTTTAAAGTGTAAGCCTTTAAATGTGCTCTTCTTCGTATATCCTCTATCTATAGATTTAGGAAGAAGTGGTATGAGTAGCAATGGGACAACTCTCCATCCAAATAAAAATTTAAAAAAGTAAACCATTATGTGCATTTGTTTGAAGGAATTCTAATTAAACGCAAACAGTTGAATTGTATCTTAAATTTTATTAATATTAATTAAGAAGTTATTTCCCATAAGTCTCAATAAAAATATGTTTTGTTTAAACTTAAAAAAGCAACAATATTCTAACAGGAAACCTATCAGTCGAGTATCATTTGGTAATCGATACTTGGTACTACTTAGCGATACTAAGAAATCTTTGACATCTGTAATTTAATCAAATCCACACTAATTTACACACAGATGTACATGTATATACAATGATCACTTGTTATTGGTCAAGAATGGATTAAAAACAAAACAACATTATCGTTTCTTTCTTTTTGGTAACACTCCCCCACATAAGGAAAATAACAAAATACAGTTTATACTCATTGTGGAATTAAGTATCAATGAAAAAATATAAAACACTATTGTACAACTGTTATCTACCAATTAAAATTTACATGCATGTATACCTGGTAAAGCCGTAAATGTAGCTGGTACATGTTGTTGTTCTGGTCAAGAATCTGTTTTTGCAGATTCTCAACATTCACCGCCAAACAGTCACATTTGCTGCAGCCTTGATGTTCACTGTTGGGATACCTTGGGAGGGGTTTTAAGACTTCTGGTGGCTCTGATCTGGAGTGGACAGGAATGGATGAAGATGGTAGAGGTACATCACCTGTATCATCTGAATCATCATTCCCATCCACATCGACTGCCATAGAGACAGCCTCATCAATGACACTCAAGGTTGATGTTTCTTGAATTTGACCCAATTGGTCGTCTTCATCTTCCAAGTCCTTAAGCAAAGACTCCATCAACATGTCTGAAACATGTGATAAGTCTTTGTTCTAACAATATAAAATTTTAGCCCTAAACAAAATCAGCAACATAAAGTAAAATGGGGCATTTTAATGCTGGTTTAACAACCCATTATAAAATACAAATACAAAAAAAAAACCCACCAATAATTGTACATTGAAGACAAAGCAATCACCCTTCAATGACTTTAATTTCTTTTCTTTAAATAGTTAAAGACAAAGTTGATGCATTTTTAGAATTGAAGAAACTAATAACATTCTATTACCCTAATCATGATAATTGCTAGGCTATTCAGTTGATAAGGGAATTGCCAAGCTTTAATTAGAACAATTGAAATTGAACATTTAATTGTCATGATTCAAAGAAAGTATGTTACGGAAATTGGTCTTATAAATTATAGCCTGAAATCTCATTAAATAGGACATAAATTAAAGAACCTTTGAGAGAAAACTCATCCCCCCAAGACCATGACTGATGGACAGACCAAATAAAAACATTATATCCTACAGAACTTTGTTCCTTGTGGTAAAAAAACTATGTTTTGGACAATTGTCACTTCATGATCAATTATTTCTAGTAACCAACTCAGAGCTTTTGGTGAAGTCGTATTCAATTGGTGTAGCTTGGCAAATTACAACAATGAATGCAATAACTGACAAAAGACCCTATCAGTTTTACTAAAAGGTAATTACTCACAGTGGATGGTCTTTCCGTATCAACAGTTTCATTCCTTTTCCTTTTTTTCACTTAACAACAGAAAAGAATAAAAATAAAACTTTTTTTTGTGAAATGACAATATAGAAAGACAACCACTTAACCACTTCATATAGTATGTATACTATTGAAAAATTGCGTAATGTAGCTACATGTATACATGATATATATGTGAAAATATTATTTAAACTTTAAGCTCTGTGTTAAAGGCCATACTTTGACCTATAATTGTTTACTTTTACACATTGTGATTTGCATGGAGAGTTGTCTGGTTCGCACCCATACTACATCTAATGATATTCTTAAATTTTTAAGTGGAACCAATTTTCATTCTTAAATCTTACAAAGCTGTGTGCTAACGAGAGGTAACAAATACTAATTTCCAGGGTTTTGGTTTGACTCAGTTTGGCAATGATGGCTTTCTGCACTTGATTTGAGCATCATATCACAGTTTACATCTAAAAAACCTGTTTAACTTCGGCTTAAAATATTCATTGATGTGATATGAGGGAAAATAAAAGAGTATATTCCTTTACAGCTTCCTTTTTTGGAAAACAGAAGTAATCGTGAAAACTGGACATCAATGTATTTGATGAGTAAATGTTCAGTACAAAATTTATTTTGTACTTGACTTACAGATTTACTTTCATTGGTTTTTGAGGTACTATTCTCTTGGCTGCTTTCCTTCTTCTTTTTTTAGATTAACCTAAAATGTTTTAATAGAACAAAAGGTGAATGACAGCAAAACCAATAACTCAACTTCGACAATTACAATTTTTCGTTGTTCTTCAAGTTTGTTAATTGTGCTGCTTTAAATCATTTACAAATAATATGAAAATGAGATATATTAAATGAGACGTAATGTAGCCGGATCATATATGGACTTTTTTTTTAGTTTTCAAGTGTTGTCAAATTGCATAAACAACTTAACTAAAGCAGAAAAACATAAATATTGAGAAAATAAAGTATACGTTCACTCGTCATGTTTTAGGATTTTTGTTAAGATTTTTGAAATCCTTTTGTTTTATCCATTTGAATGCCCTAACAAAATTGCCAATTGACACCCATTTTTGATAAAACAATCTTTAACATGTATAAGGTAAAAAATATATATATACATGTCTGTTTACGGTTACTCGACCTTCTCTACTTTAGAGTGCCAACCCTAAGTCATTTCATTTCTGTTGTAAAGTGAAAAATAAACTGAGCTTGTGTCAAAAGTGAAGTTAGTGTTGCCAATAGAATAAATCAATTGCCTAATACATCCTAATGTTCACAATCATGATATAACAGCTGTTTTAAGGAAATAAACACTTTACCGCCATTTTATCCAACCAATATCAAAGGGAAAGGATCCAATTATTAATAATTAGGGTAACTCTGCCCATGTTCAACTCGGACCATGGAAAGACGAAAAGCACATGACTCAAAATCATGACCAAAAAAAAAATAAAAATGGAAATACTGACCTACCTACCCTAATTATTTGAAGTATGTAACCTTAAATAGACATATGTTTTTTTTGGCTTAACGAAAAGCCTTCTGCAAGTCTTATAACAGTTTAATTATTTTTTAATCGTTTTCGAGAATTGAAACTTGTCAACGATAAAGCTATGGAAAATCAAGAGAGAGTATTTTCCCAACAAAATTTAAATGGCTAATATCTCGAAAGCACATTGGCCTATATTTTGTTTGTTGCTCTTTTGATTCTTTTATTAATCCCCTATCAATATAAACTAGTTTTTGAAACTGAAAAGCTAACTCCCTTTACTTAACAAAATGAGAAAAGAAAGAAAAAAACACTTCGAAATTCAATAAAACATCACTCACTGTTTTTGAAGAGTTTTTTATGTGCTTTTCTTCACAGGTGTTGATTCATTTGATGTACCTTCCGTGTCCTGTCAACATACAATTTTACTACAATCATGACAATAACAGGAAAATTTATCCAGCTTAATATTAACCAAATGAATTTAACAGTTGTTAGCTTTACCCTGTGGTAGTGGGATGTCTCATTGGCAATCATACCTCATCTCTTATTTTTATGAGTACAGATTTCTTCTTGTGGAATTTCTCACAACATACAAAAGAGTTTAGTTTGGGAAATCCAAAGCTTATAAAAAATATGAAGTGCTTTAAATAAAAAAGGCTTCTAGCATCACATACTTGGTCAAAGCCATAAGCGTAAGGGCTATATCATTTGTAATACCAATAAATGTGAAAAAATAAGATAACAATAACAAAAAGTTCAAAATTAAGTACATCACTCACTGTTGAAGAATTTGTTGGTGTGTTTTTCTTCACTGGTGCTGAATCAATTGATGTCTCTACTGTTTCCTGTCAAAAAATGAAATGTCAAACTATAATACTAGTTGAAACCAAAATTTAACCGAACCACTTTCAGTCTATTTTGTCCCTTTTTGATAGTTTAATTTTCCTTACATGTATATTTTGCCAAAATATTTACTTGGATCTGTTGAAAAATGTAAACCACGCAATATTAATAAGATTAAAAATTTCAGTTGCTTTCTGAAGAGTCCATTTTAAATACAATTTATACATGCCGGTTGATGACGACGACTATGTAAGGTAGTCTCAATAATCAGATGTCAGCCGTATTGATAAAAGGGGCAGTCTAGATTACATGATATTTTCAATCTAAAAATGATCAGGCATGTCAGCATTTGTCAGAAAATTATAGACAAATCAACCAAAGTAAGCACCAGTACAAATGTATCTTGAGTCACCCTTCTTACTACATAACATTGCAAAGTAAGCACCAGTATCTTGACAGTCACCCAACTCACAACACAACATTGCAATGTAAGCACCAGGATCTTGAGTCACCCATCTCACAACACAACATTGCAAAGTAAGCACCAGGATATTGAGTCACCCATCTCACAACACAACATTGCAAAGTAAGCACCAGGATCTTGAGTCGACCATCTCACAACACAACATTGCAAAGTAAGCACCAGGATCTTGAGTCACCCATCTCACAACACAATATTGCAAATTAAGCACCAGGATCTTGAGTCACCCATCTCACAACACAATATTGCAAAGAAAGCAAAAGTATCTTAACAATCAACAATCTGACGACACAAATTAAACATGAACTCTCATATCTAATTCATAACATACTAAGCATAGATCCAATTTCAAATATAAAAACAAACAAAAAAATGGAAACAACTAATTCATCATTAAAAATGTAAAGTGTTTGATGCAAATTATTAATTTCATCTTCTCCAATACTAAATGTCAAAGGAAGTGTCATTAATGGTACTACTACTTCCAATTTATTCATACCTTTTCTTTACTGTTAGAATTCTCAACTGTTGAGTAAGTAAACTCAACCATTCTGGCAGTTTGTGTCCTTTCCCTCTTTGATGATGCTTCTGCAACTGAAGCAACCTCCTGAGGGGCTTCTGTTCGGTCCTGCAGCTCCTTTTAAGCTCCTGATTTAGTGCCTAAAACAAATATAACAGAATTCAGTTATAACAGTTCTTAATAATTTAATGTTTACAAAATACACAGAAATGTAGAATATATCAGTGATTTTTCTGCCTTTATCTTAGGGCAGAGTATCGGCTACATTCCAAATCAGAAAATACAAATAATTTTTCCCAATTGTACCTGTAAAATTCCCAATTCAATCAAGTTGTAGCTGAAAGGTAATTGATAATTTTATTGTTCGTATCATTTGGTTCAAAATATAGGTTGTTGTACTGTTCCCGAAGAAATCATGACGAATATAGACAGATAACTATCATATTAAGACTGTAAACCAGTTTTTACAATGGGTAAGCTTAGTTCAGCATTTGAATAACGTCTGGTTGTTTAAGGGAAGAATTTGGGTTAATATGAAATGATGATGGTGTGTTCAGTTGCAGACCCAGAAATGAAGGGGCCTGCTACAGTCATGCTTAAGTAAAAATTGATTTTTTTACTAAATTTAGTAGAAGGTACAAATGCAGTTAAATTCTGTGTCATTTGGTCTCTTGTGGAAAGTTGTTTCATTGGCAATTATACCACATCTCATTTTTTATATTCATGAATGTTGATACAAACCTTTCTATGTCTTGGCACTTTTTTATATTTATCATCCATGCACATAGGAAACATGATGCTGAGTTAGGTCACTGTATATGAATTAAAACTCTCAAACATGCAACAAATAATCTATTCAATAAATAGCAGACTGTTATATACTCAATTATTATAGTGTCATGGTGCAGCTTCACTAAAACAGCCCAGAGTGAACATTGAGCTTCTGTGCAAATTTCATAAAACTTCATGAAAGTTTAACATATATAGTTATCGATTTATTAAAGAAAACAAGTTTAAACCAGACTAAACATAAAGAGATAAATGTTGATGCTGCTGTCAACAGAAATTAGGATCAAACTCGATGTGTCTCACTTTCACAACATATTGATTGTCACAATGTCACAAGCAGGTTCAAAAAAATTTAGTCATGATTACAGTAGTGTTTACCTTTACCAAATCTCAATATCAAGGACATACACATATCTAAGGTTTTTAACTGGAAAATATTGTAAAACATTACTGAATAACTTATTTACAAATGAGTTCAAAGCAAAAAAAAATAAATAGGAATAGCATTTCAAATCGTCGAAATTGGGTTAGGGTTAGGGTTAGGGGTTAGGGTTAGGGTTAGGGTTAGGGTTAGGGTTAGGGTTAGGTTAGGGTTAGGGTTAGGGTTGGGTTAGGGTTAGGGTTAGGGGTTAGGGTTAGGTTAGGGTTAGGGTTAGGGGTTTTTTACTAGACTGCAACTGAGTTGCACTAAGGGGGATAATTTGTTTTAAGTACAAACCTGGCTGATATGAAATGAACCCAGAAAATAAAATTCAAGTGACTTTGTTGTATTTGCGCATGTGCATACATTTAAGTGTAAAATGGCGATACGATTTGTGAGCTACATGACGTCATAGGACGTAACGAAAATTTAGAAATAATGTAAATACATACATACATATATACATAAATACATACATACATATATACATACATACATACATACATACATACATACATACATACATACATACCTAAACACATACAAACAAACAAACATACATACATACAAATATATAAAAAAGAAGATGTGGTATGATGGCCAATGAGACAACTATTCCCAAACGACCAAAATGAAACAGACATTAACAACTATAGGTCACCGTACATAATATTTACATAGATATAGACAGGGACACAGACTCAAAAACAGACAGACATACATTATCAATTCTATACATACATACATGTACTGATATCTGCAGACGACATAAGCAGAGCGACCTACGCATATACAGAGGAGATTATCATGCGCACTCATGTTATTTGCATAATATGTGTTATAAACATATGTAATCAAAGAGCAGAGCTACATTAAAAAATGGTTTATAAGATGTTTATGCATTATACATGTCTGAGGTCTGGTGGGGTGGTGGTACGTGCAAGGCAAGCGGCTCCTACACAGAAACCGTAATTAAGAAATGGGATGTACAGAGTCACCTTTTTGAAAAGGTTAATTCTATCTTTTCATAATGTATATTCTTCAGGTCTGAGTGACATTGTGTACTGATGGAGTTACACAGAGTCACTGCTTATGCGCATTCATGTCACTTGGTTAATATGATGTGTATATATACTTTAAACAATCTGAGTCAGGTATGAACATTGGATCGAATTTTTTACTTTTATTATTGATGTGTTCATGTGTCTGTGAAAACAAGAGTGAAACCAAATTTGTTAGCTGCATGACATTGAACGACGTAAAATAGTTCTTGGAACCTACACACATACTCACATATACGCATATAAATATAGATTATAACTTGGCATTTTTCATTTCAGACCTCTTATCAGCCTTAGGTCATGACATCAGCCTAAGAGCCGGATGGACTGATAGAGGGTCTGATATGAAAAATGATATGTTGTTCTTTTTATCATAAACGTCAACAGAATACATACTAACAAAGACTATTCTTAAAATGGTTTTGTTGTTATATATGTTTTGCATTTTTTAATAGTATAATTTCTTTATACCTAATGATTTCTTTTTGTTAAACTTTGTTATGTTTTACACATACAAACGCACCATTTAGGTATATTTTCCAGAATTTACTGAATGACATCAAAATGTCATGCGATACGTTACAGCAACTCATGCGATAAGAAGCCGAAGAAGTTGATTTAAACAGAAAGGCAGTTAATAACAAAAGTCATATCACACGGGTAAGGCAATTCTTCAAATTTGATGAATAAATATATAAACAAATTAGTTTTATCATGGGGTACACTTATACCATTATTTTTTTTAAGTATATGATAAACATACAAACATGCATGTAAAATGCACACCTACAAAAAAATGCATACACATATAAAAAAAACATACAAACAAAGACACATACAACTCACGAACATATACACAAACATATGGAGTTACACAGAGTCACTGCTTATGCGCATTCATGTCACTTGGTTAATATGATGTGTATATATACTTTAAACAATCTGAGTCAGGTATGAACATTGGATCGAATTTTTTACTTTTATTATTGATGTGTTCATGTGTCTGTGAAAACAAAAGTGAAACCAAATTTGTTAGCTGCATGACATTGAACGACGTAAAATAGTTCTTGGAACCTACACACATACTCACATATACGCATATAAATATAGATTATAACTTGGCATTTTTCATTTCAGACCTCTTATCAGCCTTAGGTCATGACATCAGCCTAAGAGCCGGATGGACTGATAGAGGGTCTGATATGAAAAATGATATGTTGTTCTTTTTATCATAAACGTCAACAGAATACATACTAACAAAGACTATTCTTAAAATGGTTTTGTTGTTATATATGTTTTGCATTTTTTAATAGTATAATTTCTTTATACCTAATGATTTCTTTTTGTTACAACTTTGTTATGTTTTACACATACAAACGCACCATTTAGGTATATTTTCCAGAATTTACTGAATGACATCAAAATGTCATGCGATACGTTACAGCAATTCATGCGATAATAAGCCGAAGAAGTTGATTTAAACAGAAAGGCAGTTAATAACAAAAGTCATATCACACGGGTAAGGCAATTCTTCAAATTTGATGAATAAATATATAAACAAATTAGTTTTATCATGGGGTACACTTATACCATTATTTTCTTTAAGTATATGATAAACATACAAACATGCATGTAAAATGCACACCTACAAAAAAATGCATACACATATAAAAAAAAACATACAAACAAAGACACATACAACTCACGAACATATACACAAACATACACACAGTCAGGAATTCGTCAAAACCATGCGAGACGCAACATCAAGTCTGATCTCATGATGTCATCAATATTAAAATTTTGATATTGTCATCTCGATCTTACTTATGATCATTGCCTAATGTTTTTATTGTACAGAATGCTAGTAGTTATATTATGCGTAATTATAAATCAATCATCTCTTTTAAAAATAGTGATCTCTAATCCTTCAAAACGCACACGGGCTTGCGGACTGAATATCGGCGTTAACGTTGCGATGGCTGCAATGTGAACATTTGTAAAGCAGGAAAGGTCGTAGGAGATCATATCACCAAAATTTGAGGTTAGGGTTAGGGTTAGGGTTAGGGTTAGAGTTTAGGGTTAGGGTTAGGGTTAGGGTTAGGGTTAGGGTTAGGGTTAGGGTTAGGGTTAGGGGTTAGGGTTAGGGTTAGGGTTAGGGTTAGGGTTAGGGTTAGGGTTAGGGTTAGGGTTAGGGTTTAGGGTTAGGGTTAGGGTTAGGGTTAGGGTTAGGGTTAGGGTTAGGGTTAGGGTTAGGGTTTAGGGTTAGGGTTAGGGTTAGGGTTAGGGTTAGGGTTAGGGTTAGGGTTAGGGTTTAGGGTTTAGGGTTAGGGTTAGGGTTAGGGTTAGGGTTAGGGTTAGGGTTAGGGTTAGGGTTAGGGGTTAGGGGTTAGGGTTAGGGTTAGGGTTAGGGTTAGGGGTTAGGGGGGTTAGGGGTTAGGGGTTAGGGTTAGGGTTAGGGTTAGGGTTAGGGTTAGGGTTAGGGTTAGGGTTAAGGGTTAGGGTTAGGGTTAGGGTTAGGGTAGTGTACTTTGACGAGGGTTATTGAGGTGCCCATTGTCACTTCTGCGCATGTCTGCCCTTTTTTGTGACTGCGCATGCGTCAGAAATTTCCAACAATATTTCTAAGTACAGAGTATGAAAAGTGCCTTTGACCTCAATCTTCAAACAGATGTAGAATGGATTTGAATAGAGATATTTTCATAAAGTTAACTGTTCCTAAAAGATGGAAAGGCGATCTAAAGGATGAAAACTCATTGGTATCACTGAAGTGTACGACCGCACTTTCCGACCTCACTGAAGAAACGTTTGTGCGAGAGTAAAGCCTAACCCCGAAATTAACACCAACTCCCAAACTACAAAAGATAAAGACTTGCGGTCTTCACCAGGGGCTTAATTGTCAAAAAGTACTACCCCTAACGGGGCCGATTTTTTAACATCAAGCCGAACGAAGCATAGGATCATGTTGAAATATTGAAAAGATCGACTATGAAAAGTACCAAAAACCATAACCTGACCCCCCATCCCTCCAAAACTTTGATTTTTGAGAAGTTCGTGAAAAAACTTAATACGAAAATCCAATCGGTTACCCTCCTAGACTTATCCTTTCCGAGATAAAGCTAGGCCTCCAAAACAACAATTTTAACACATTTGGGGTTTGGGTTAGGGTTAGTGTTTGGGTTAAGGGTTAGGGTTAGGGTTAGGGTTAGGGTTAGGGTTAGGGTTAGGGTTAGGGTTAGGGTTAGGGTTAGGGTTAGGGTTAGGGTTAGGGTTAGGGTTAGGGTTAGGGTTAGGGTTAGGGTTAGGGTTAGGGTTAGGGTTAGGGTTAGGGTTAGGGTTAGGGTTAGGGTTAGGGTTAGGGTTAGGGTTAGGGTTAGGGTTAGGGTTAGGGTTAGGGTTAGGGTTAGGGTTAGGGTTAGGGGTTAGGGTTAGGGTTAGGGTTTAGGGTTAGGGTTAGGGTTAGGGTTAGGGTTAGGGTTAGGGTTAGGGTTAGGGTTAGGGTTAGGGTTAGGGTTAGGGTTAGGGTTAGGGTTAGGGTTAGGGTTTAGGGTTAGGGTTAGGGTTAGGGTTAGGGTTAGGGTTAGGGTTAGGGTTAGGGTTAGGGTTAGGGTTAGGGTTAGGGTTAGGGTTAGGGGTTAGGGTTAGGGTTAGGGTTAGGGTTAGGGTTAGGGTTAGGGTTAGGGTTAGGGTTAGGGTTAGGGTTAGGGTTAGGGTTAGGGTTAGGGTTAGGGTTTAGGGTTAGGGTAGTGTACTTTGACGAGGGTTAGTGAGGTGCCCATTGTCACTTCTGCGCATGTCTGCCCTTTTTTGTGACTGCGCATGCGTCAGAAATTTCCAACAATATTTCTAAGTACAGAGTATGAAAAGTGCCTTTGACCTCAATCTTCAAACAGATGTAGAATGGATTTGAATAGAGATATTTTCATAAAGTTAACTGTTCCTAAAAGATGGAAAGGCGATCTAAAGGATGAAAACTCATTGGTATCACTGAAGTGTACGACCGCACTTTCCGACCTCACTGAAGAAACGTTTGTGCGAGAGTAAAGCCTAACCCCGAAATTAACACCAACTCCCAAACTACAAAAGATAAAGACTTGCGGTCTTCACCAGGGGCTTAATTGTCAAAAAGTACTACCCCTAACGGGGCCGATTTTTTAACATCAAGCCGAACGAAGCATAGGATCATGTTGAAATATTGAAAAGATCGACTATGAAAAGTACCAAAAACCATAACCTGACCCCCCATCCCTCCAAAACTTTGATTTTTGAGAAGTTCGTGAAAAAACTTAATACGAAAATCCAATCGGTTACCCTCCTAGACTTATCCTTTCCGAGATAAAGCTAGGCCTCCAAAACAACAATTTTAACACATTTGGGGTTTGGGTTAGGGTTAGTGTTTGGGTTAAGGTCAGGGTTAGGGTTAGGGTTAGGGTTAGGGTTAGGGTTAGGGTTAGGGTTAGGGTCATGGTTAGTGTTTGGGTTAGGGTCAGGGTTAGGGTTAGGGTAAGGGTCAGGGTTTGGGTCAGGGTTAGGGTTAGGGTTAGGGTTAGGGTACGGATTAGGGTAATGATTGGGACAGGGTAGTGTACTTTGACGAGGGTTAGTGAGGTGCCCATTGTCACTTCTGCGCATGTCTGCCCTTTTTTGTGACTGCGCATGCGTCAGAAATTTCCAACAATATTTCTAAGTACAGAGTATGAAAAGTGCCTTTGACCTCAATCTTCAAACAGATGTAGAATGGATTTGAATAGAGATATTTTCATAAAGTTAACTGTTCCTAAAAGATGGAAAGGCGATCTAAAGGATGAAAACTCATTGGTATCACTGAAGTGTACGACCGCACTTTCCGACCTCACTGAAGAAACGTTTGTGCGAGAGTAAAGCCTAACCCCGAAATTAACACCAACTCCCAAACTACAAAAGATAAAGACTTGCGGTCTTCACCAGGGGCTTAATTGTCAAAAAGTACTACCCCTAACGGGGCCGATTTTTTAACATCAAGCCGAACGAAGCATAGGATCATGTTGAAATATTGAAAAGATCGACTATGAAAAGTACCAAAAACCATAACCTGACCCCCCATCCCTCCAAAACTTTGATTTTTGAGAAGTTCGTGAAAAAACTTAATACGAAAATCCAATCGGTTACCCTCCTAGACTTATCCTTTCCGAGATAAAGCTAGGCCTCCAAAACAACAATTTTAACACATTTGGGGTTTGGGTTAGGGTTAGTGTTTGGGTTAAGGTCAGGGTTAGGGTTAGGGTTAGGGTTAGGGTTAGGGTTAGGGTTAGGGTTAGGGTCATGGTTAGTGTTTGGGTTAGGGTCAGGGTTAGGGTTAGGGTAAGGGTCAGGGTTTGGGTCAGGGTTAGGGTCAGGGTTAGGGTTAGGGTACGGATTAGGGTAATGATTGGGACAGGGTAGTGTACTTTGACGAGGGTTAGTGAGGTGCCCATTGTCACTTCTGCGCATGTCTGCCCTTTTTTGTGACTGCGCATGCGTCAGAAATTTCCAACAATATTTCTAAGTACAGAGTATGAAAAGTGCCTTTGACCTCAATCTTCAAACAGATGTAGAATGGATTTGAATAGAGATATTTTCATAAAGTTAACTGTTCCTAAAAGATGGAAAGGCGATCTAAAGGATGAAAACTCATTGGTATCACTGAAGTGTACGACCGCACTTTCCGACCTCACTGAAGAAACGTTTGTGCGAGAGTAAAGCCTAACCCCGAAATTAACACCAACTCCCAAACTACAAAAGATAAAGACTTGCGGTCTTCACCAGGGGCTTAATTGTCAAAAAGTACTACCCCTAACGGGGCCGATTTTTTAACATCAAGCCGAACGAAGCATAGGATCATGTTGAAATATTGAAAAGATCGACTATGAAAAGTACCAAAAACCATAACCTGACCCCCCATCCCTCCAAAACTTTGATTTTTGAGAAGTTCGTGAAAAAACTTAATACGAAAATCCAATCGGTTACCCTCCTAGACTTATCCTTTCCGAGATAAAGCTAGGCCTCCAAAACAACAATTTTAACACATTTGGGGTTTGGGTTAGGGTTAGTGTTTGGGTTAAGGTCAGGGTTAGGGTTAGGGTTAGGGTTAGGGTTAGGGTTAGGGTTAGGGTTAGGGTCATGGTTAGTGTTTGGGTTAGGGTCAGGGTTAGGGTTAGGGTAAGGGTCAGGGTTTGGGTCAGGGTTAGGGTTAGGGTTAGGGTTAGGGTACGGATTAGGGTAATGATTGGGACAGGGTAGTGTACTTTGACGAGGGTTAGTGAGGTGCCCATTGTCACTTCTGCGCATGTCTGCCCTTTTTTGTGACTGCGCATGCGTCAGAAATTTCCAACAATATTTCTAAGTACAGAGTATGAAAAGTGCCTTTGACCTCAATCTTCAAACAGATGTAGAATGGATTTGAATAGAGATATTTTCATAAAGTTAACTGTTCCTAAAAGATGGAAAGGCGATCTAAAGGATGAAAACTCATTGGTATCACTGAAGTGTACGACCGCACTTTCCGACCTCACTGAAGAAACGTTTGTGCGAGAGTAAAGCCTAACCCCGAAATTAACACCAACTCCCAAACTACAAAAGATAAAGACTTGCGGTCTTCACCAGGGGCTTAATTGTCAAAAAGTACTACCCCTAACGGGGCCGATTTTTTAACATCAAGCCGAACGAAGCATAGGATCATGTTGAAATATTGAAAAGATCGACTATGAAAAGTACCAAAAACCATAACCTGACCCCCCATCCCTCCAAAACTTTGATTTTTGAGAAGTTCGTGAAAAAACTTAATACGAAAATCCAATCGGTTACCCTCCTAGACTTATCCTTTCCGAGATAAAGCTAGGCCTCCAAAACAACAATTTTAACACATTTGGGGTTTGGGTTAGGGTTAGTGTTTGGGTTAAGGTCAGGGTTAGGGTTAGGGTTAGGGTTAGGGTTAGGGTTAGGGTTAGGGTTAGGGTCATGGTTAGTGTTTGGGTTAGGGTCAGGGTTAGGGTTAGGGTAAGGGTCAGGGTTTGGGTCAGGGTTAGGGTCAGGGTTAGGGTTAGGGTACGGATTAGGGTAATGATTGGGACAGGGTAGTGTACTTTGACGAGGGTTAGTGAGGTGCCCATTGTCACTTCTGCGCATGTCTGCCCTTTTTTGTGACTGCGCATGCGTCAGAAATTTCCAACAATATTTCTAAGTACAGAGTATGAAAAGTGCCTTTGACCTCAATCTTCAAACAGATGTAGAATGGATTTGAATAGAGATATTTTCATAAAGTTAACTGTTCCTAAAAGATGGAAAGGCGATCTAAAGGATGAAAACTCATTGGTATCACTGAAGTGTACGACCGCACTTTCCGACCTCACTGAAGAAACGTTTGTGCGAGAGTAAAGCCTAACCCCGAAATTAACACCAACTCCCAAACTACAAAAGATAAAGACTTGCGGTCTTCACCAGGGGCTTAATTGTCAAAAAGTACTACCCCTAACGGGGCCGATTTTTTAACATCAAGCCGAACGAAGCATAGGATCATGTTGAAATATTGAAAAGATCGACTATGAAAAGTACCAAAAACCATAACCTGACCCCCCATCCCTCCAAAACTTTGATTTTTGAGAAGTTCGTGAAAAAACTTAATACGAACAAACTCGTAATGCGATATTTGACTGAAAGATTTTTTTTTTTTTTTTTTTTTTTTTTTTTTTTTTAACTATTTTGATTTCGTCTTTTCAAGTGGACCACACACTTCAAAATTAACACACCCAATTTTGAGGGAAAAAAACATAAAAAACGCATTTGAACCGTGAGAAATATCTTCCATGCGTCCTCTTTCAGTGCTTTTGTTCAAACACGTTTCATCTCGCCACTCAGTCACCCCGCTATATATACACGTCGTATATGCTCCAAAATTTGGCGCATTTTGTCAGCTTATGAATGAAATAAAGTTCAAGCCCCAAGGTAATAAAATTATACAAATTTCGTTGTTCTTGTGAAAAATTTGGAAATCTTTCCAAAAAAATAGCACATTTTTCAACCCAACTTTTTTGTTTCAAAATTTGAGTCTCTGACTTGAGGCTATCTTAAAAGAACTAGAAAAAACGAGTCTAAATTACTTAGATGTTTTTCCGATTGCACGAGAAATGGTAAAGATACGAGCCTGAGAAAATGAAAAAATTGCCAATTTCCAAATAGACAGGAACAAAAGGAATTTCATATGACAGACTACACTCATATTCATCGAATATCAGCTTGTCAGGGCTTTCCAAAACGTCAAAGATCTTTCAAATCGATTAAAAAATGTCAGAGTTATCACTGTTCAAAGTAGGCATGCAATCTATCAATGAAAGGGTTTGGGTTTGGGGTTTGACTTTGGGGTTACGGTTAGGCTTTACGTTAGGGTATGGGTTTGAGTTTGAGTTACGGTAAGGATTAAGGTTTGGGTTTGGGTTAGGGTTTGTGGTTTTCGTTTAGGGTATGATTTAGGTTAGGGTTAGAATTAGGGTTTAGGTTAGGGTAAGGGTATGATTTTGAATTAAGGTTATGAAAGTTGACCATTGTGAGAATTTGCCAATTGAGGTGCCCTTTGTCAATTCTGTACATAAGTGCCCTTTGTCAATTCTGTACAAAAGTCCCTTTTCTGTGACTGCGCATGCTTGAAACATTGCTAAAACATGTTTTTAAGTACAAAGTATTAAAAGTGCCTTTGACTTCAATCTTCAAAGAGCGGTAGAATTGATTCGAATAGAGATATTTTCTTAATGTTATTTGTTCCGAAAAGTAATAATATAACTTCTCCTAGATGCATTTTTCTATTTTTCTAGCGGCGAAAGTTGAGATTGGTTGTATTGAAATTTTATCAATTATAAAGTAAAATTTAAATGCTTTTTTTCTCACATTAAAAACCACGGAATTAATCCCCACGAACTTACTATTACGTTCAAACCCACGAAATTTTAACTCTTGAAAATACAGTATATTCTAACAGTATCGATAAAACCTTATTACATAATGTAATTGGTATTATATTACCGTTCGTTATAAATTGTGCTCTATGTGTTTATAACAATCACTGGAGTAGTTTAAAATGAATTTAATATTGATTAAGAACATACATCTTCATTGTATATTTGATGAATAGATGGAGCATATGATTATGTTGTACCATGAATAAGAAAGGCAAAACATAAATGGTTGGCTTCCTCAAGACTGAAAACATAGAGGCAATCGTGTATTGTGGTATGTACAGGTAGGAATTAGCCTTTTGGTTCAAAATGGAGATAGCAGAGGCGATGGCTTTCTCCGATCCGTTAAAAGGGATCATGTTTTTTTTTTATAAAAAGAGCTCAAAAGAACTTTGTACCAAGTTGTATCTTGATGCGTAATGTTGAATCTCTTTTTTTGTTTTTTTATTAATATCGGCCACAAAAACAGACAATGTCAGGTAATACGTATTATCATAAGATTAAATAATTACACACCCATGTAACATGCACTTATCATTTCTTTCTGTCCCCAAGGTAATTATACATTTAGGAGAGAGAAACATGTAATAAGATGTCTTTCTGGTTGTGTAATATTGCCAGTCGTGTTTTGTCTTATTTACTGCTGATTCAGTTTGATATGTTTGATATGTTTGTAAATTTATACTTTTTAACAGCATGTACAAGTCTCATGAGCTAGCTTTCTGCATTACTACGAATATATTGTGATTTAAACAGTGAGCACTCGAAAACGTTGTACCAAGGTGTAATATTGAATATTCAAGTCCCTGGTACAATATTATCATGTGCTCCACCTAGTTATGCAATATATTTATAACCGACATTGACAGCAGAAGAAACACTAAAAACATGCCACAAACTTCACTGACAATATATTTGTCATAACAAGTATATACCAAACACCTTTTGTTAAAAGTTCACTATTTTATTTCTAAGGAGGGAGAAATGCACACTGATCGCTAAAGTAGAGATAGACATATAACATATTTTGTATCTACAGTTGTTGCTTTACCCTTTACCAGTTTCAAGAAAAAAGTTGGTAAACATCCTAATAATGTCAATACTACGTAACGAAGTACACATTGGTACACCATTTTCGATTGTTCCGTATGTAAATAACAATGTCTGGTTAGGAATGCTGAAATTTATCTCTTCACACTTGTACATGGTATTAAGAGGGTCAATTTCCACCTAAACATTTGTAACTGAATCGGCAGTTATTTGACATAAAACGCCGTCACTGAATTCGGTGGCATGAATTGGTGGTATAATATTTTATTGGCTCCACTGATATGTTTAGGAAACGATAGCTATATAAGTTTATTAACGAACATTTTAAACGTGAGGAGAACAAAATATATATCTGTGTGTCAAGAATATGACGGTTGTTTCAATTCGTTGTGTTAGCTGATTTTTTTGAGCGTTTGGTTTTGCCAGTTGTTTATGAACTTTGCCCTGTTTTTGGTTTTTCCTCGGAGTTTGTTATTTGTTTAATCTACTTTATTTCGTTTGAGACATGGAAAGATACGAATTTTTGTTATATTTATCAATCACTTATGCAATTAATGAAATGGATCTTCCCTTGGTGGCCTTGAGTTGGTTTGTGCTGGTCGGGTTGTTGTCTCTGTGATACATTCCCAGTTTCGATTCTTAATTCTATTAGAGGTCTCACATTACTGTTATCATAATAATAGTATCTGTTTTCAAAGATCCATATCATATATTTTTCGCTAGTAATGTTTTCATTTGTTCCTTTTATATTGCGTTGTTTTCTACTCGAGAAGCTACTGCAAACTGGCGGCCGTCTTTTATCTCAAAAACAGTTTGGTATTACGTGAACTGGAATGGGTAATTAATTGTTGTCTGCTAGGTTTTGTAAGCAGTATTCGAAGTTGTATTAACCTTTTGTTCTAATTCGTTCATTATTGGATATTTATAACAGAGGAAGGATACAATATATAACATGTATAAATTTGTGACACACTTTTGTCATAATGGCAAATCAGGTCATAATGGCGACCATTATCTAATAACCTGTGTTCATGTGTAAGTACTAGTTGTGTGTGTTTGTCGTGTTCGGATATCCCACTTCAAGTGTAAAAGATACAGATGAAACAATGGTAAAAAGGAAATCGAAATCATTAGCCAAAGGAGAATATTTAAACGAGAATACTGGTAAAAAAAAACAGACCCAAAGAGAGACGTACGAACATCAAACACTTAAAAATAAACCGTGGGCAATATGAACTCAAACCAAAAGATGTGAGTAGTTAACACAAATACTGCTTTTGTCAACAAGGATACCAAAATGTATGCAGATAGAGAACAAAACATGCTTTCATAAAAACATGAGTCAACTCTACAGATAAAATGACAAATTATTCACGCATACGAAGAAGAAGAATATCACACCTTTAAATAGGAGATGTATTCGTTACTTGATAACAGTAGCAAGTGACGTATCTATAAATACATTATAAATAGTTTTGATTTACAATTTTATTTGACAAAATATATTCTTATAGAGTACAGAAGAGCCCTTCAAAATTAAGACTTTCTTCTCATTCAGTAGCAGTGGAAACTGGACGCTACCAAAACATTGAGTTGTCACGTCGTATATGTACAATTTGCCGTCAGTGTATTGAAGACGAATTCCATTTCATCTTAGTGGGTCCGAAATATAAGAAACTTAGAGTAAAATTCATAAAGAAATACTACTGGTCTAGACCAATTGTGTTTAAATCTATTGAACTTTTAAGTTTAAAGAACATCAAACAGTTAACCAATTTAGGAAAATACATTTTTAATTCATTTAAAATCAGAGACAATATTACATGAACATTCTCTGTCTGTTTACTTGTTTACTATGAAAATTTGTATTTACACCGATGAACTGTAAAGTTTAAGGTAATAAAGATTTTGAATAGATAAAATACACATGATAATAGAGTACACCACAATCTGTTTGTGAAGACGTGCGTAACAACATAACAGATGACATAATTGCAATAATATACAATGGTATGTGTATATATAAGTTAACCCTTCAGAATCAGAAAAGAAAGTACAAGGTTAACCAATCATTTACAGCATAACACAGACTATCTTACTAATATACAACATAGTATTACTATATACAACATATGCAGATATAAGACGAAAGAATAACTATTATTAATCAAAAATTGCATAAAAACTATTGCATTTTGTTTCTACTATAAATTGAATTAAGAAAGTAGCTTTACATCCAGCTTTTAAAATAAAAGACCATGGTTTTATGTTTAAAGTTTATGTGCTATTTCATGAGATATAAGTGAGAGAAAAAACAAGTGTTGATAAAATATCTATGTATAACATAAAACTTGAAAATGCTATGGTAGGTTGAAAATTTATAAATTTCAGGAAAATGAATAAACAGTCTGCAAAGTAAATACACATTTCATTTCATTAAGTGGACATGACACGGTTCAGTTTTCTCCTAAAACTTTCAAAACTTCTGTCTGGTACTTTCCTATCACGACATAAATGGCAGTAAATTTCAAAAAGTTCTTTCAACGTATTTTGTCTGTATTTCTTCATCTTGAAAACATGCAAAATTTCTAGTTCAGGGGCCGTCCAAAAAGTTTTTACAGCCATAGGAAGGTGCTTTGAAAGTGTTTTTTCTACATCTTGACATTGCGTGTCCTCTTCATAATCCTCCACGACATCTTGAATGTGGTTAATATCTTCACTTTCTTCAGTTGGCTTTGGATTTTCCACTTCTGGTTTTTCTGCAGTTGTAGCTATAGCGGTAGCCTTCGGCAACTGAAAAGGTATGGTTTTATGTAGGCGACGAATTTTGAGGGTCCCAACGAAAGACAAATCTATTTTCCCCAGTATTTCTAACAATTGCATTGTAAATTGATTTACAGGAAGTGTCGAGAGCATTGGTTCTATATTTTTAAAGTTTACAAACCACTGCTGTTGAATCAATGCTTCACAAGAAAGAAATGTCAGTGTGTCCAGAAGTTGTCTAGCATTTAGTCTTTTCTTCATTTTGTTAAGCTTTTCCATTACAGGTATAATCCAAGGGAATGATGTTCCTCTCAGATAGTTGAATTTTCTAGCATATACTAGTTGTCGCCTCTCAAGCTCTTGTATAATCGACGTGGTTAACCTCTCCGCTTCTGCTTTATTACTGCCATCAGGTGAACAAAACTCAACAAATTTATTCGAGATTAACCTGAAAGTCTTGTTTCCAGCTGTATCCCATGTTTGAATAACAGGGAAACGCACTAGTTGATTTTCCATGATACCTGAAAATTAAATGATATAGATTTAAACAATGTCAATGCACAAGTGGTATAGTGAAATTTGAGATAATATAAAGCAAATTTAGCAGAAAAATAACGACCTTTCTATAAGTTTGTTTATTCGATTTTGTTTATGGCAGTGTATTCAAATATTTAAGGTAAACAATATTTCAAAGTCCAGCAAACATACTATACAAAGAATATTCAAGTATTACCGACACACAAATGTCTATAAGTACACAAGTATCAATGATGAAATTCGCCCTGCGCCTACCATATTATACAATAATGTATGTCCCTAGTTGTCTTTTTGTTAAAATTAAAATGTATATATTAAGAATCTGAAACTTGTGGTGGCACACGGTATCAAGACGTACCATTTACACATTACACATTGCTTTCCATAAAGATGAAAACATTTGTTTGAACATGTCTAATGTTTCTTTTTTGTATATTGGCAAGTTATCCGGTGTTAGTATTTGCCGTTTAAATGAATAATATAGTGCCCGAATTTATAGAGAGAGCTATGTCTCCAAAACAATTGTGTACAGCAAAGTGCAATAAATAATGAATTTATTAATACCTGATAGTAGGACATCTTGTAACTGTAAGTCTGCTAGGGTAAGAAACTCTATCATCCGCGTACACACTTTGGACGCTCGTGGAGAAGCCATTGCCATAAGACTCATGGCTACATCTTCCCGGGACATTTTTCCTATGCTAACTCCTTTGTATAGTGAATTAGGTTGACCTTGTAGATGTTGGAAAAAGTCAACACAGCTACCAGGAAGTACACTTTGACTGATAAACGAATCTTCAAGAAACCTTTTTATAAACTGTTTTCCCAGCAATTCATACGTACTGTCAAGAAAATTGTGAAAACCGTAGAAAGTTTCTACCTTCGAAATTGCTGTACTGGACTTGAACCAAATTTTAAGTGGTGGTGGCGTGGCTCTGTAAATCCAAGGCTCCAATGCAAGAAATCCAAATTGACCTGTTCTGCAGTTCATTAGACTAACTGCACCTGGACCTATTTCCACTGCCAATTTGTTCGATACAGGTGAGGCAGGTCTTCCCCATAACATCTTTTCAAGACATAGCTCTGAAGTGAAATATAAGCTTATACATTTTGCACTCAGCACTACAGACATTTATATACATTGATTGACACTCAATTTAGCAGCATTTCTTAAGTATTGACCTCTTACATTCTTGCTTTTATGAAAGACTTTTTTCATGATATACACAACTTCAATCGAAAAATGTGTCATTTTGATTTTAGTGCGAAACATTTCTTTTTTTTTCGCATATTAATTTTCGTATTACCGGTATATCACATCAGACATGATCTGTAGAAATAGTATAAATCATAGGGTGCTCCATGTAGAACAAACAAAGATGAGTATCCGTAATGAACTCTGTCATGGATTGATGAAATCTATTAATAATAATTGTATTGTGTCTTGTTCGACCGTTTTAATGAAGATAGAGTTCTGTTTGTATATCTTAATTTGGACATATACTATTGGTTTTCTTTTCATTACAGAAACAAAAATGATTTACACAGGTGTAAATTAAACTACATATGTTCATGGAATTAAAACAGGAAACATATATATTAGAATAAATGGTACCTACACTTGCCATTCGATTATCTTTTTAATAGATACATCCAGGTCTTGAGTTATACACACTAAAATTTCGCAGATCCTAATGAATCTATTGCCAATACAGGTATAAATAGTATATTAAACGCATTTCATAACATAATCAAGTTACATATCTTCGAATACATTGGTGTTTTTCACATCAGATAGTACACAAATAATGATAATATTATACATACCTAAAGAATATGCTTCCCATGTAGCAGTACTGTCTCCAGTCAGTTGATATTCATCATACAAATTACGAAGTCTTTCTATCATTTGTGTGCCCACTGATCTCAAAGCAGACAAAAGCGAGTCATCAGCATTTACATATGGTACCAATAAATCGTATTTTTGTAACAGTCTTTCTATATTTGGTAATGAAATGTACATATGTGGAGCTATAACATGGGGTATTGGAGGCACTTCAACTACAAACTCCATCCTACATCGAAGATCTCGGAGGAGATTAACATTTTGGTCGAAAGAGAAGATGTACGGGTCAATAGCCCTCTCGATAGCATCACGTGTTGTTTTATTGATAACATCTCCACATACAATTATTCCAGACACAGGATGGTAAACATTGAGGTGTGGACGACGATGTGGAATATCCCCATAAAACTGAACAAACTGAACCTGGTTGGGGATCGTGCATACGTTAAGCACATCAGCCGAAACGTCAATGTTTCTGCCGTCAGTATTAGACTGGAAATTCACGATGTCAGAAAATGAGCAGCAGGAATACATTGTACCTCTGTCCCCGGTCACTTGCTGAATTCCATGCCTGGCCCACAATAACTGCAAATCATTACTTGAAATTGTTACACCAACATGTACTGTCGTCTTTCTTATCATATTAAAACCGGTAAGAGAAATATCATGTTTTGTTCGTTCACCAAATCTGAATGCAAATATTATAGGAATGAGACCATCTGGTAATGTTACCTCGTCAACTGCAACCTGTAGCAACTTCAGAACATCCATACATTCGTCCGGCATAACTGTCCAATGCTTTACACTGTGCAAATCAACCTTCATCAAAGTGTTTCGTGCCCTACCACCCAGTGCAGCACCAGCTGCTTTACATGTCAGAGTTGTTCCGACTGATTTGATATAATCGTAAGTCACTTTTGTCATATTTAAAAATCGTATCTGTTGAAAAACTGTGCCGGGTAGCGGTACAACACCAAGCCATATATGCCACGGACCTTCAATAGATATTTCTGTGCCCTTACACTGTGCTAAGACACTCAGTGTTTGTTCGGAATAGTGACGAAGATCTAAATGTTTCTTCAACTTGTGATAAATCCTTTCCAAACTATTAAATTCATGTCTTAGTATTGAGATATGTGTCAACGGAAATGTTATTCCTGCAAAGCTTGTCAACTCGACTACTATTCCATCGATATCTGGCTGGAAATTCATTGAAGGAATGTCGCACTGGGGCAGTTTTGTCGCTCTTACAACTATTTCGTTGTTTCTATTCAATAAGTGCGACACTTCCTGATTCGCTTTTTGCCATTCCGACATGAAGTTGTCAGTGTTTTCCTCGGCACACTGATATAAGACTGACTCTACAAGGAAAAAAAGTATCAGCTGTTATTAATAAAACGCCAAACAAACTCTCCTTTTCCTAGTATATATAACCAATATAAGCAGTGGAAACAAAACACTTGCAATTTTACTTGCAGAACATAAAGATATTTTAAGTGATCACTAGAATACAACTTGTGAATTATGTCATGTGAAATAATGCAGAAAAAGTCTGGATAAAAACCGACTGCTGTTATAATATTGAAGTGCAATTTTGATTGAGCATACACCATTTCAAAACAAACATTTCATTACTATTAACTCGTTAAGGATGTGACAGGAAGATCTAATAAAATCAGTGTAACTTGTGAATCTGAGCAGGTACAATTTAAGATGGCATTGAACCGATGTGTTATACCAATCTATGCATCAGCTCGCAAATTTCTAGTAAAAGTGGTAGAATGAACTTTTGTTATCAGTACCATAATTGTCACCGAAATAATTTCTTTTTCTCAGATTTATTCGCTCAGGATGAAATATTGAAATCAACGATTTTACTAAAAAAGAAGTTTTACTGCAATAATCATAAGTTTACCTGTATTACTGGGCTCATTTTCATCTAGTTCATCTTGTGTCTGAAAATCCAGAAAAAAAATTTGAATAATTCCTGTTATGTAGACGTTTGTTAAGATGACGAGGGAACACTTTATAAGAGGTTGTTTAAAAAATGATTTCAACATACGACGACAATAGTTTGTCCTTTGAGAATAAACACAGTTACTGTACCTAGTTGTGTAGATTAACAACTTGCATGCATGATTAAAAAGTCTCATATATTATTATTCTCAAGTATAGGTTTCCAAATGAGGATGCTTCAATTTGAGCGAATTATACATTTTTTTAATGCCAGTACAAATGTACAAATTGTAATTGATACAACACTGTGACGAGTAATGTAAAATCACGAAAAGAAACATTAAGTCGTATAACTATAATGCTATCGATACATGCAAAAAGCAAAGAGGAAAATTCAAAACGAAAAGTGCCTAATCAAATGGCAAAATGAAACGACAAAACATATCAAACGAATGGACAACAACTGTCATACTCCTGACTTGGTACGGGCATTTTTAAATGGTTGATTGAACCTGGTTGTATAGCGCTAAAACTATCATTTGTATGACAGTCGCATCAAATTCCGTTATTTTCACATCGATGCGTGAACAAAACAGACACAATCGGTAAAATAGTCAAAATATGGTCACATCACTGTGTTACAATCTCCAAACAAAAAAATCATTTACAAAAAAGCACAAACAGCATCTATCAAATAAAAAAAACACATTCAGTGTTTCGCATGTTTGGCGTAAGAAAATGTAAACGTAACATAGGAAGAAATTTTGTCGTTCAAAGCATGTTCAAAACAATTATAATTCCGGATAGGGAATGGTGGTATGCAGGGATAAAAAATGAAAAATGATGTTAGAATTACTTTCAGAAACAGACCGAGTTGATAAATTATCCAGAGGTCTTTTTAAGCGGTAGACATATTTATCGCCCCAAAATAGCCCTCTTGTTCTAATGTGACGTTTAGAAACCATCAATAGCTATCAAAGGTACCAGGATTATAATTTAGTACGCCAGACGCGCGTTTCGTCTACATGAGACTCATCAGTGACGCTCAAATCAAAAATATTTATAAACCCAAACTAGTACAAAGTTGAAGAGCATTGAGGATCCAAAATTCCAAAAAGTTGTGCCAAATACGGCTAAGGTAATCTATGCTTGGGATAAGAAAATCCTTAGTTTTTCAAACAATTCAAAGTTTTTTATACAGGAAATTTATAAAAATGACCACATTATTGATATTCATGTCAACACCGAAGTGTTGACTACTGGGCTGGTGATACCCTCGGGGACGAAACGTCCACCAGAAGTGGCATCGATCCAGTGGTGTAAATAGCTATCAAAGGTACCAGGATTATAATGTAGTACGCCAGACGCGCGTTTCGTCTACATAAGACTCATCAGCGACGCTCAAATCAAATATATTTATAAACCCAAACTAGTACAAAGTTGAAGAGCATTGAGGATCCAAAATTTCAAAAAGTTCCAATAAACAATCAGAAACATACACAAAAATAATTTTTACCTCTCCTTTCCTCTGTTCTTCTACTTCTAGCTCATGTTCTTCTTCTAACATGTTATCAATCATTTTTTCGACTAACGTTGATATCATGTCTTTAACCTATAAATGTAAAGTATGCATAACTTTATATGTGTGCGAAATTGTTAACAAGGTATGTATTTAGATAAGGAAGATTAATGATTGCTTTCAGTTCATTGCTAATGTTTGCCTATTCGTTTATTTCACCTTGTAAGAGATATAATTGTCTAAAATGATAAACTACAGAGTTCAAAATGAAGAAAACGAAGTACTATTCTGTGGTATAACATTAAATTAATTAAATGAATATTTGCTATATAGATTTAACCAAAAAGACTTTTCTACTTACATGTCTATGTATCCTTCTGATCTTATCAATTTCTAGTTCTAAAAAAAAGTTCAATTAGTTTTAGGGATATCTTTATAATAAACTAAATCAGTCAGAAAGTTATACGAATGTATAAGGATACAACTTTAACACGCTAGTTAATACTTTAAAAATAGTTCCATCATCCGATTCCAAGTGGATAGATGCACACGGCCGATGGAGCTAGGTTGACGACTAGCATATATCTATTCAAAAATAAAAATAGAACTTTAGAGAAATATTTATGAGTTAAATTACTGACAAATAAAAATAAATTGTTAATAAACAATAATATAACATCGTCACATGCATGCTTAAAACATATTTCTTATGTCTATCTTTAGATTCGTCTTCGGTATTTTTGTATAGCTGATGTGATCAAGTGGTCTAGGGCGCTGACCATGATGCTTACCAATGGAGTACATGGTTTATCAATGGTGTCAGTTCAAATCCCGTTGAAGAACCCTGTTGGGTTTAATTTTTTGACTTATATAAACAACTTCCAAAAACATTGAAACTAGCGTAATATACTTAATTTTTCCATATTCTTTTTTCATATATACACAATACAGAATATAACTGTAGACAAAGAGAGGAAAATAGTCGTATATACATCGTTTAACATGTTTTACAGCTGGTTGAACACACATTTGTTCTCCAAAATGTCTTGTACCAAGTCAGGAGTATGACTGTTTTTATCAGACAGTCCGCTACTATGTATGTTGCCGTTTGCATATGTGGTAGTTCAGTGTTGCTGTTGGTCCATTTATTTTATATTGTGATTGATGTGTTTCGATCGTTTTAAATTGTTTACCCGGATTTATTTTCGCTAAATTGAATTGTGACCATTGAACATCGGTGTACTACTGTTGCTTTTATTAACATTTCCTTATCATAAATATTGAAAAAAATATTTTCAATATATGTGGAATGTCTATATGCAGAAACAAATATTGTATCATATCTTTCTTACCTCCATTCTGCATACTTGCATATAATAGTGAAATCATTTGTATTTTTTCCAACAGCTGAAAAATAAAGACGTTAATCACTTTGTTTTCATCGATTATGTTTGTCGTTTTTGATTATGCATGTATCTATATAAGATGTTCACAACTTTTATGTCCACATTGATGATGTGAGTGATGAATATTTCTTTTGCATTTACTTTCATTTTACATTTTATGACATATATTACATATTTAAAACCATGAAACATTCATTTCATCAGGTATATGATAACTGTTAACCTTTTAATGGATCAGTTGTACTTTCAAAATTGCAATATTCCCAAAACAAACAAAGGCGCTAGAATACCTTATCAATTCTTTGCTTTTTCTGAAAGAGTTAATTACAAAATGAATAAGAAATGTCAGTGTATGTTCAGAAATTGATATATTTTACTCAACATTTCAAAATGTCTGTAAATCTATTTTCATCATTTCGAGTATAGAGTTATTAAAGAAAAGAAAGTCATATCATGATGTGACACATTTGTATTCATGATACATAGTTTCAATATATCAAGATACAATGTAGAAGTATAAGTTTGGATTAAGTTTAAGCCACCTTTTTGATTGTAAAGATATAAAACTTACTTTCTGTGACGTTTCCATTGACACTGAAAATATAAACGATGACATACAACACAAATCAAGTGTAGAAAACGTAATATAAAGTAGAAAAAAATACAATTATATTTGAAATAGGGAAGTCTTCATCACATGGAAATTCAATAAATATGCTTCAACGAGCGCATCTGGATCAGACCGCACAGTTCTTTCTGAACAAAATGGGACAAAAATTGACACAATATTAAAGCTCGATACAGGTCTGAATTTATTTGGATTGTAATTAAATATTTGACACATTATAGATTTTTGACACAGATTCAATGTAGTTAATAACTTGGAATGTGATATTTGATTGAATTTATATTCAATTGAAGCTGTTGTGCAATACACCGTGGTGTTGTGCAATACCTGGTAAATCTGTGATCAGACTATATAGTTATTACAAAGAATTATCAAAATGAATTGTGGCTCCCATTTTTTGTTTAATTGATAATTATTATATCTTGATGACCCCTCCCCCCCAAAAAAAAAATACTTGAAGATTGTTCTTTTTGTACAATGTGGTATAATTTAAGAGACAACCATACACTTAGCACACACACTAGTGTTTGAAAACTAGTAAAGTACTTGGTTTTGGCCCCTAACTTCTTATCAGTTTGGGCAATTATCTACCTAAAAAATCAAAACCTTCTTCTTGTGGTATCGAACCTTGCAGTGCAATTTCAGAGCAATAAAAATACTCATACACAAGTTATTGTCATGCAACTAGAAGAACGATTTGTAATGACCAGTTTTGGCCCCATATTCGTAAATAGTTGGGACAGTCATCCAAAACCAATCCCAACCTTCCTTTTGTGCTATTGAACATTTTGTTACAATTTAATAGAAATCAATACAATTAAATTGAAGTTAATGTCCGGGACGACGACGATGATGACGTCACAGAGATATGCGACCGCAATTATCTTTTGGTCGTATAAAAACTCAAACACATTAAACGAAAGAAAACAGATGTCGTATGCTTGACTTGGTACCGGCGTTTCCATGTGTAGAAAACGGTGGATTCAGCCTTGTTGTACAGGTAACTAAACCTCTCACTCGTACGGCAATCAAACAGACACATTCATGCTTAGTGAACTGATAATTCGTGGCGGAACAAAGCCGCTGATGGGCACTTCAGAATTTGTCTGATAAAAGTGAATGACCAGAACAAAAGTGGTTATTCATTTAAAGTTATAGTGAAATGCTGCATGGATAACAGAAACTTGGCGTCAGTAGAACTTCGACATCTTGATTTTTCTTTATCTTTTAGGGCAAACCAGTAATTCATAGTTGAATAATTAAAATAAACTAGATTAGAAATGATACGTTTTAAAATTTATAGCATTCCAATTATTTGTGTCCTAGAAATCAAAGTCCTACTGAAACTGACTTTCCATGTCCTTGACATAATACAAACAAACACAATTTACTATGGTAAGGCGTAAAATAAATACCTTCTTTTTGCTGTCCTATTGTCAGTTGATACACCTCTTCCATCTAAAGAAAAAAATCCGATAATGTTTATTGAATTACCTATAAAATGACACATGTATAGACAAACTTTTGAAAAGGGGTGCTAAAGAAACGACTGTTAACAATTATGTAGTTTAATGTATTTTAATGGGAATAATTTATACTGTTTTTTTCAAAGTAAAATAAGACCTGCCTATCATAACAGTATCAATGAAACCTTATCACATAGAGTAATTAATATTATAAACGGTGTTATCTTCCTTCGCTTATTGCATATCACCCTGATCAGTTACTCCGAAATTCTCATACCACTGATTTGAAACATGAGGAGAACTTATCAGCGACGTCGCTATGCCTTAAGAGAGGATATCAGTGACGTCACAATATGTGAGGTGAAATTGTCAAGCTTTACTTTTGTTGAGCGTAAATACTGCTCAATGGGAGGGAATGATACCCTACAAATCGTGTGGTGACCAGATGATCGCATTTTCTACCTTAAATACCAGCCACTCAACAAATCATGAACTTATTAGCTCATTCACTACACGCATCTGCTTTTAAAGTTCACATTGGGGTTCATGTTATATATTTCACGATGTCAATGTGTAGAAAACATGGTAATCTATACTTTAATAGTATATATTGCAACTAACCTTGTATCCTATCATATGCACATACGAAGCCTTCCCTGGTTCTATGGTAACAAAGAAAGAAAAAAATAAATTTATAATTCTTATAAATATTATACGTTAATTATGTCAATTTATATAAAGTAAATCATCGTATATGTTTAAGTAAAGTGCGTCATTCATTGCTGCATACGGTATTTTTCAGTTACTTGTATCAACGATTTTAGCAAATTATTTGTCCATTATGCAAAAGTGTACCCACTGAATTAATGTTGAGCAGCTTAGTCTCATGCAACCTACTCAAATGGAAAACCTTTCACACAATTATTAATTTATTAAATAACAGTGTGAAATTATGTGGCTGAATAGGAAAATTAATCAAATGAATGGACAAGGATTAAAACAAAAACACTTGAGTAGACGAATGGGTACATATGTATTAACATTGATTTAAGAGTAACGTTTTAATCCAATGCAAACTGAAGTGATTTGTTTAGAGAAATACATACCCCACAATTTAGTTGCCTCTTCAATCAGGTCCTGCACCTCTTCTACCTACAAAAAATTATTAATCTTTGTTGTCAGATGATCAATGATTGGGAATAGTTAAGATGAATAAAGTGTTTACTTAATTTCATCTTACAGCAAATAAAACTAGCAGTATCCAATTTTCTTGAAAGATCCTAGCTTAAATTACTGCTTTTGCTTTAACATTCTAGTTCATATTGTCATAAGGACACACTTATTTCTGCAGTATCACATGATATATGCTGAGGGGATTAGGGAATGAAATATTGTCAATTGCCCAACAAATAACCGGATTTGGTAGTGGTGCCACCTGCCATTTTCATTTATATTTATGTTATAAAAAAGAAGATGTGGTACGATTGTTAATGAGACAACTGACCACAAGAGACCAAAACAGAAGGTTTTAAATTTTGCATATGCGTTCAGTGCCTTATGTCATCGAATCACTTTAACGAAACATTTCAATATTTGAAGCCGGTACAACTTTATCCTGTGCAAAAAGTGTGTTTGAAAGATAAAATGGCAAGCCATTGCTAATATAAAAATCTTAGATACATTTGATAGCCTTCCATTTGAAATTACTTTTGGAAATTAAGAAAATAATTGCTGTGTTCTGATACATTACCTTATAATATATGATATCCATTCGTTGACCAAACTTGTAGATTCTACATAAAAAAAACAACATATAGTATTATTTCAGAATATTATCAAATTGACTGCGTGATTATGTCAAATTATAATTTGGTTGGTGTCTCAGATTTTCATGAGTATTCTGTTATTTTGTTTATTTTTTTTTTGCAATTTCGACCTAATCCAAATGCTCCGCAGGGCGCATCTTTTACGACCACATAGGTCAAACCGTGAACAGTTAGGGCAAGTATGGACACAACATTCAAGCTTGATACAGCTCTCAATTTGGATTTCGATTAAATAGTTGACACAGCAATGGTTTTTGACACAGAACAAAGGTGGTCTAATGAACATTTTTTTTTCGCTTTTAAGCCAGACAATATGATTTTTTATATTTATGGACAAAAGGATTCTTACTAACAATCGTTAAGACGACAATCGTTCTATGTACAATAAAAATAAAAAGTAGTTTATAAATAAGACACGCAATGTCAATTGTCCCTCTAGTGTTGGAAGAAAATACTAAATTGACTTTGTTACCCCCAATATTAATGGACAAAAGTAAATTAAAAAACTGACCTTCTCATGTGAAAACCCTCTTCTTGATATTTTTTTGAAATGTTTCTTTATATATGTGGTCTGGGTTTTATATACCCATAAAAAGAAAAATATTTCGTATAATGGTATGGTGTCGTCGCCTGCATCGTCGTCTACGACATCTGCGTCGTCCGAAGACACATTTGGTGTCCAGACAATAACTATAGTTTAAGTGAATGGATCTCTATGAAATTTAATAAAAGGTTCAATACAACAAAAGGAAGGTTAGGATTTATTTTGGGGATGATGATCCCATCTGTTTTGGAATAAGGGGCCCAACAGGTGCACAAAAACCAGCATTTTTCTACTTTCAGTATATCAACTAGTGAATCAGAATTTCAATTGCTCCGAAATTTTACAACATTGTTTTTTTTTCCCACAGATAGAAGGTTTTGATTGATTTTTGAGGTTATGGTTCTAACGGTTTAGGAATTATGGGCCAAAAAAGGGGCCCAAGTAAGCATGTGTGTAGTTTCCAGTCAATAACTTGTGTTTTAGTGTATGAATATCTCTGAAATGATACCACAAGTATCCATACTACAAAGGAATGGTTATTTGGGATTAGGAATCAAATCAAGTAGCAACTAGGGGCAAAGAAGGGGAAACAATGTTTTTTTTTTTATTAAAGGACAATTTAGATAATTTAAAAGCAGTGTAACGGAGGTAAGCCAATTCCATGTCAAGAATACTGATATAAATATGTTTGATTAACTCCATTACACTAAAATAATGTATTAAGAAATGATGATTGTCTTGAGATGATTAGATGTAAAATTTATATTTAGACATGTTAGAAGTTACTTTTAATTTATATTAATTTTAACCGTGACTGTATGCCATTTCATATTTTAATATTTTATGATATATTAAAATTAGTATCCGGTAGTTTTTGTTGCAAACTCTTTTAACGGGAATACTAGTAAACAGCATAGTGAAGCATAAATCGTTGTCCCGAATATGCGGATCGATCAACTTGTCGGGACGACAATTATCTCCCGGATGCTAAATATGTGATCTCAACTAATGGAACAAAAATTGATGTGTTGGAAGTGTTTGCCGTACCTTACCACTTTTAATTGACTGCGTTACCCCCAATATTAATGGACGATAGGATTTATACAATCAATCGTTTAAGACGACAATTGGTCTATGTACAATACAAATAAAAAAAAAACAGACCTTCTCACAGTGTATGAAAAGCCTCTTCTTTATATTTTTTTGAAATGTTCCTTTATATATGTGATAATTTTTCGGAACGACAATGTCCTCCCAGTTGCTAAATATGTGATCCCAAGTAATGGAACAAAACTGATGTGTTGGAAGTGTTTGCCAAATCTTAACACTTTTAATTGACTGCGTTACCCCCAATATTAATGGACGATAGGATTTATACAATCAATCTTTTAAGACGACAATTGATCTATGTACAATACAAATAAAAAGTAGTTTATGAATAAGACACGCACTGTCAATTGTCCCTCTCGTTGTGGAAGAAAACATTAAATTGACTTTGTTACCCCCAATATTAATGGACGAAAGAAAATATAAAAACTGACCTTCTCACAGTGTATGAACAGCCTCTTCTTGATATTTTTTTGAAATGTCCCTTTATATAGGTGACAATTATCGTGCGGAAGCATCAATCGTCGTCCCGAAGATGCGGACTGATCAACTTTTCGGGACGACAATTTTAGTCGGGACGACAATTATCTCCCGGATTCTAAATATGTGATTTCAAGTAATGGAACAAAAATTGATGTGTTGGAAGTGTTTTCCGTACCTTATCACTTTTAATTGACTGTGTTCCCTTCAATATTTATGGACATAAGGATTTATACAAACAATCATTAAGGCGACAATTGTTCTATGTACAATAAAAATAAAAAGTAGTTAATAAATAAGACACGCAATGTCAACTGTCCCTCTAGTGTAAGAAGAAAACATTAAATTGACTTTGTTAATCCCAATATTAATGGACGAAAGTAAATATAAAAACAGACCTATTCACAGTGTATGAAAAGCCTTTTCTTGATATTTTTTTGAAATGTTCCTTTATATATGTGACAATTTTTCGGGACGACAATGTCCTCCTAGTTGCTAAATATGTGATCTCAAGTAATGGAACAAAAACTGATGTGTTGGAAGTGTTTGCCAAACCTTAACACTTTTAATTGACTGCGTTACCCCCAATATTAATGGACGATAGGATTTATACAATCAATCGTTTAAGACGACAATTGATCTATGTACAATACAAATAAAAAGTAGTTTATAAATAAGACACGCACTGTCAATTGTCCCTCTCGTTGTGGAAGAAAACATTAAATTGACTTTGTTACCCCCAATATTAATGGACGAAAGAAAATATAAAAACTGACCTTCTCACAGTGTATGAACAGCCTCTTCTTGATATTTTTTTTTTAAATGTCCCTTTATATATGTGACAATTATCGTGCGGAAGCATCAATCGTCGTCCCGAAGATGCGGATTGATCAACTTTTCGGGACGACAATTTTAGTCGGAACGACAATTATCTCCCGGATTCTAAATATGTGATCTCAAGTAATGGAACAAAAATTGATGTGTTGGAAGTGTTTTCCGAACCTTATCACTTTTAATTGACTGTGTTCCCCTCAATATTTATGGACATAACGATTTATACAAACAATCGTTAAGGCGACAATTGATCTATGTACAATAAAAATAAAAAGTAGTTAATAAATAAGACACGCAATGTCAACTGTCCCTCTAGTGTTAGAAGAAAACATTAAATTCACTTTGTTAATCCCAATATGAATGGACGAAAGTAAATATAAAAACAGACCTTCTCACAGTTTATGAAAAGCCTCTTCTTGATATTTTTTTGAAATGTTCCTTTATATATGTGACAATTCTTCGGGACGACAATTTCAGTCGGGACGACAATGTCCTCCCAGTTGCTAAATATGTGATCTCAAGTAATGGAACAAAAATTGATGTGTTGGAAGTGTTTGCCGAACCTAACCACTTTTAATTGACTGCGTTACCCCCAATCTTAATGGACGATAGGATTTATACAATCAATCGTTTAAGACGACAATTGGTCTATGTACAATACAAATAAAAAAAACAGACCTTCTCACAGTGTATGAAAAGCCTGTTCTTTATATTTTTTTGAAATGTTCCTTTATATATGTGACAATTTTTCGGGACGACAATTTCAGTCGGGACGACAGTGTCCTCCCAGTTGCTAAATATGTGATCTCAAGTAATGGAACAAAAACTGATGTGTTGGAAGTGTTTGCCAAACCTTAACACTTTTAATTGACTGCGTTACCCCCAATATTAATGGACGATAGGATTTATACAATCAATCGTTTCAGACGACAATTGATCTATATACAATACAAATAAAAAGTAGTTTATAAATAAGACACGCAATGTCAATTGTCCCTCTCGTTGTGGAAGAAAACATTAAATTGACTTTGTAACCCCCAATATTAATGGACGAAAGAAAATATAAAAACTGACCTTCTCACAGTGTATGAACAGCCTCTTCTTGATATTTTTTTTTTAAATGTCCCTTTATATATGTGACAATTATCGTGCGGAAGCATCAATCGTCGTCCCGAAGATGCGGATTGATCAACTTTTCGGGACGACAATTTTAGTCGGAACGACAATTATCTCCCGGATTCTAAATATGTGATCTCAAGTAATGGAACAAAAATTGATGTGTTGGAAGTGTTTTCCGAACCTTATCACTTTTAATTGACTGTGTTCCCCTCAATATTTATGGACATAACGATTTATACAAACAATCGTTAAGGCGACAATTGATCTATGTACAATAAAAATAAAAAGTAGTTAATAAATAAGACACGCAATGTCAACTGTCCCTCTAGTGTTAGAAGAAAACATTAAATTCACTTTGTTAATCCCAATATGAATGGACGAAAGTAAATATAAAAACAGACCTTCTCACAGTTTATGAAAAGCCTCTTCTTGATATTTTTTTGAAATGTTCCTTTATATATGTGACAATTCTTCGGGACGACAATTTCAGTCGGGACGACAATGTCCTCCCAGTTGCTAAATATGTGATCTCAAGTAATGGAACAAAAATTGATGTGTTGGAAGTGTTTGCCGAACCTAACCACTTTTAATTGACTGCGTTACCCCCAATCTTAATGGACGATAGGATTTATACAATCAATCGTTTAAGACGACAATTGGTCTATGTACAATACAAATAAAAAAAACAGACCTTCTCACAGTGTATGAAAAGCCTGTTCTTTATATTTTTTTGAAATGTTCCTTTATATATGTGACAATTTTTCGGGACGACAATTTCAGTCGGGACGACAGTGTCCTCCCAGTTGCTAAATATGTGATCTCAAGTAATGGAACAAAAACTGATGTGTTGGAAGTGTTTGCCAAACCTTAACACTTTTAATTGACTGCGTTACCCCCAATATTAATGGACGATAGGATTTATACAATCAATCGTTTCAGACGACAATTGATCTATATACAATACAAATAAAAAGTAGTTTATAAATAAGACACGCAATGTCAATTGTCCCTCTCGTTGTGGAAGAAAACATTAAATTGACTTTGTAACCCCCAATATTAATGGACGAAAGAAAATATAAAAACTGACCTTCTCACAGTGTATGAACAGTCTCTTCTTGATATTTTTTTTGAAATGTCCCTTTATATATGTGACAATTATCTTGCGGAAGCATCAATCGTCGTCCCGAAGATGCGGATTGATCAACTTTTCGGGATGACAATTTTAGTCGGGACAACAATTATCTCCCGGATTCTAAATATGTGATCTCAAGTAATGGAACAAAAATTGATGTGTTGGAAGTGTTTGCCATACCTTATCACTTTTAATTAACTGTGTTCCCCTCAATATTTGTGGACGAAAGTATTTATACAAACAATCGTTAAGACGACAATTGTTTTATGTACAATAAAAATAAAAAAAATAGTTAATAAACAAGACATGAATGTCAACTGCCCCTCCAGTGTTAGAAGAAAACATTAAATTCACTTTGTTAACCCCAATATTAATGGACGAAAGCAAATAAAAAAAAAGACCTTCTCACAGTGTATAAAAAGCCTCTTCTTGACATTTTTTGAAATGTTCCTTTATATTTGTGACAATTTTTCGGGACGACAATTTCAGTCGGGACGACAATGTCCTCCCAGTTGCTAAATATGTGATCTCAAGTAATGGAACAAAAACTGATGTGTTGGAAGTGTTTGCCAAATCTTAACACTTTTAATTGACTGCGTTACCCCCAATATTAATGGACGATAGGATTTATACAATCAATCGTTTAAGACGACAATTAATCTATGTACAATACAAATACAAAGAGGTTTATAAATAAGACACACAATGTCAATTGTCCCTCTCGTTGTGGAAGAAAACATTAAATTGACTTTGTTACCCCCAATATTAATGGACGAAAGAAAATATAAAAACTGACCTTCTCACAGTGTATGAACAGCCTCTTCTTGATATTTTTTTGAAATGTCCCTTTATATATGTGACAATTATCGTGCGGAAGCATCAATCATCGTCCCGAAGATGCGGAAGCATCAATCGTCGTCCCGAAGATGCGGAAGCATCAATCGTCGTCCCGAAGATGCGGAAGCATCAATCGTTGTCCCGAAGATGCGGATTATATCAAATTTTCGGGACGACAATTTTAGTCGGGACGACAATTATCTACCGGATTCTAAATATGTGATCTCAAGTAATGGAACAAAAATTGATGTGTTAGAAGTGTTTGCCGTACCTGATCACTTTTAATTGACTGTGTTCCCCTCAATATTTATGAACGAAAGGATTTATACAAACTATTGTTAAGACGACAATTGATCTTTGTACAATAAAAATTAAAAGTAGTTAATAAATAAGACACGCAATGTCAACTGTCCCTCTAGTGTTAGAATAAAACATTAAATTCACTTTGTTAACCCCAATATTAATGGACGAAAGTAAATATAAAAACAGACTTTCTCACAGTGTATGCAAAGCCTCTTCCTGATATTTTTTTGAAATGTCCCTTTATATATGTGACAATTATCGTGCGGAAGCATCAATCGTCGTCCCGAAGATGCGGAAGCATCAATCGTCGTCCCGAAGATGCGGATTAGATCAATTTTTCGGGACGACAATTTTAGTCGGGACGACAATTATCTACCGGATTCTAAATATGTGATCTCAAGTAATGGAACAAAAATTGATGTGTTAGAAGTGTTTGCCGTACCTGATCACTTTTAATTGACTGTGTTCCCCTCAATATTTATGAACGAAAGGATTGATACAAACTATTGTTAAGACGACAATTGATCTTTGTACAATAAAAATTAAAAGTAGTTAATAAATAAGACACGCAATGTCAACTGTCCCTCTAGTGACAGAAAACATTAAATTCACTTTGTTAACCCCAATATTAATGGACGAAAGTAAATATAAAAACAGACCTTCTCACAGTGTATGCAAAGCCTCTTCCTGATATTTTTTTGAAATGTTCCTTTATATATGTGACAATTTTTCGGGACGACAATTTCAGTCGGGACGACAATGTCCTCCCAGTTGCTAAATATGTGATCTCAAGTAATGGAACAAAAACTGATGTGTTGGAAGTGTTTGCCAAATCTTAACACTTTTAATTGACTGCGTTACCCCCAATATTAATGGACGATAGGATTTATACAATCAATCGTTTAAGACGACAATTGATCTATGTACAATACAAATACAAAGAGGTTTATAAATAAGACACGCAATGTCAATTGTCCCTCTCGTTGTGGAAGAAAACATTAAATTGACTTTGTTACCCCCAATATTAATGGACGAAAGAAAATATAAAAACTGACCTTCTCACAGTGTATGAACAGCCTCTTCTTGATATTTTTTTGAAATGTCCCTTTATATATGTGACAATTATCGTGCGGAAGCATCAATCGTCGTCCCGAAGATGCGGATTAGATCAATTTTTCGGGACGACAATTTTAGTCGGGACGACAATTATCTACCGGATTCTAAATATGTGATCTCAAGTAATGGAACAAAAATTGATGTGTTAGAAGAGTTTGCCGTACCTGATCAATTTTAATTGACTGTGTTCCCCTCAATATTTATGAACGAAAGGATTTATACAAACTATTGTTAAGACGACAATTGATCTTTGTACAATAAAAATTAAAAGTAGTTAATAAATAAGACACGCAATGTCAACTGTCCCTCTAGTGTTAGAAGAAAACATTAAATTCACTTTGTTAACCCCAATATTAATGGACGAAAGTAAATATAAAAACAGACCTTCTCACAGTGTATGCAAAGCCTCTTCCTGATATTTTTTTGAAATGTCCCTTTATATATGTGACAATTATCGTGCGGAAGCATCAATCGTCGTCCCGAAGATGCGGAAGCATCAATCGTCGTCCCGAAGATGCGGATTAGATCAATTTTTCGGGACGACAATTTTAGTCGGGACGACAATTATCTACCGGATTCTAAATATGTGATCTCAAGTAATGGAACAAAAATTGATGTGTTAGAAGTGTTTGCCGTACCTGATCACTTTTAATTGACTGTGTTCCCCTCAATATTTATGAACGAAAGGATTGATACAAACTATTGTTAAGACGACAATTAATCTTTGTACAATAAAAATTAAAAGTAGTTAATAAATAAGACACGCAATGTCAACTGTCCCTCTAGTGACAGAAAACATTAAATTCACTTTGTTAACCCCAATATTAATGGACGAAAGTAAATATAAAAACAGACCTTCTCACAGTGTATGCAAAGCCTCTTCCTGATATTTTTTTGAAATGTTCCTTTATATATGTGACAATTTTTCGGGACGACAATTTCAGTCGGGACGACAATGTCCTCCCAGTTGCTAAATATGTGATCTCAAGTAATGGAACAAAAACTGATGTGTTGGAAGTGTTTGCCAAATCTTAACACTTTTAATTGACTGCGTCACCCCCAATATTAATGGACGATAGGATTTATACAATCAATCGTTTAAGACGACAATTGATCTATGTACAATACAAATACAAAGAGGTTTATAAATAAGACACGCAATGTCAATTGTCCCTCTCGTTGTGGAAGAAAACATTAAATTGACTTTGTTACCCCCAATATTAATGGACGAAAGAAAATATAAAAACTGACCTTCTCACAGTGTATGAACAGCCTCTTCTTGATATTTTTTTGAAATGTCCCTTTATATATGTGACAATTATCGTGCGGAAGCATCAATCGTCGTCCCGAAGATGCGGATTAGATCAATTTTTCGGGACGACAATTTTAGTCGGGACGACAATTATCTACCGGATTCTAAATATGTGATCTCAAGTAATGGAACAAAAATTGATGTGTTAGAAGTGTTTGCCGTACCTGATCAATTTTAATTGACTGTGTTCCCCTCAATATTTATGAACGAAAGGATTTATACAAACTATTGTTAAGACGACAATTGATCTTTGTACAATAAAAATTAAAAGTAGTTAATAAATAAGACACGCAATGTCAACTGTCCCTCTAGTGTTAGAAGAAAACATTAAATTCACTTTGTTAACCCCAATATTAATGGACGAAAGTAAATATAAAAACAGACCTTCTCACAGTGTATGCAAAGCCTCTTCCTGATATTTTTTTGAAATGTCCCTTTATATATGTGACAATTATCGTGCGGAAGCATCAATCGTCGTCCCGAAGATCAAATTTTTCGGGACGACAATTTTAGTCTGGACGACAGTGTTCTTCCAGTTGCTAAATATGTGATCTCAAGTAATGGAACAAAAACTGATGTGTTGGAAGTGTTTGCCAAACCTTAACTCTTTTAATTGACTGCGTTACCCCCAATATTAATGGACGATACGATTTATACAATCAATCGTTTAAGACGACGATTGATCCATGTACAATACAAATAAAAAATAGTTAATAAATAAGACATGCAATGTCAACTGTCCTTCTAGTGTGGGAAGAAAACATTAAATTGACTTTGTTAACCCCAATATTAGTGGAAGAAAGTAAATATGAAAACAGACCTTCTCACAGTGTATGAAAAGCCTCTTCCTGATATTTTTTTGAAATGTTCCTTTATATATGTGACAACTTTTCGGGACGACAATTTCAGTCGGGACGCCAATGTCCTCCCAGTTGCTAAATATGTGATCTCAAGTAATGGAACAAAAACTGATGTGTTGGAAGTGTTTGCCAAATCTTAACACTTTTAATAGACTGCGTTACCCCCAATATTAATGGACGATAGGATTTATACAATCAATCGTTTAAGACGACAATTGATCTATGTACAATACAAATACAAAGAGGTTTATAAATAAGACACGCAATGTCAATTGTCCCTCTCGTTGTGGAAGAAAACATTAAATTGACTTTGTTACCCCCAATATTAATGGACGAAAGAAAATATAAAAACTGACCTTCTCACAGTGTATGAACAGCCTCTTCTTGATATTTTTTTGAAATGTCCCTTTATATATGTGACAATTATCGTGCGGAAGCATCAATCGTCGTCCCGAAGATGCGGAAGCATCAATCGTCGTCCCGAAGATGCGGATTAGATCAATTTTTCGGGAGGACAATTTTAGTCGGGACGACAATTATCTACCGGATTCTAAATATGTGATCTCAAGTAATGGAACAAAAATTGATGTGTTAGAAGTGTTTGCCGTACCTGATCACTTTTAATTGACTGTGTTCCCCTCAATATTTATGAACGAAAGGATTTATACAAACTATTGTTAAGACGACAATTGATCTGTGTACAATAAAAATTAAAAGTAGTTAATAAATAAGACACGCAATGTCAACTGTCCCTCTAGTGTTAGAAGAAAACATTAAATTCACTTTGTTAACCCCAATATTAATGGACGAAAGTAAATATAAAAACAGACCTTCTCACAGTGTATGCAAAGCCTCTTCCTGATATTTTTTTTGAAATGTCCCTTTATATATGTGACAATTATCGTGCGGAAGCATCAATCGTCGTCCCGAAGATGCGGAAGCATCAATCGTCGTCCCGAAGATGCGGATTAGATCAATTTTTCGGGACGACAATTTTAGTCGGGACGACAATTATCTATCGGATTCTAAATATGTGATCTCAAGTAATGGAACAAAAATTGATGTGTTAGAAGTGTTTGCCGTACCTGATCACTTTTAATTGACTGTGTTCCCCTCAATATTTATGAACGAAAGGATTTATACAAACTATTGTTAAGACGACAATTGTTCTATGTACAATAAAAATAAAAAATAGTTAATAAGCAAGACATGCAATGTCAACTGTCCCTCTAGTGTTAGAAGAAAACATTAAATTCACTTTGTTAACCCCAATATTAATGGACGAAAGTAAATATAAAAACAGACCTTCTCACAGTGTATGCAAAGCCTCTTCCTGATATTTTTTTGAAATGTTCCTTTATATATGTGACAATTTTTCGGGACGACAATTTCAGTCGGGACGACAGTGTCCTTCCAGTTGCTAAATATGTGATCTCAAGTAATGGAACAAAATCTGATGTGTTGGAAGTGTTTGCCAAACCTTAACACTTTTAATTGACTGCGTTACCCCCAATATTAATGGACGATAGGATTTATACAATCAATCGTTTAAGACGACGATTGATCTATGTACAATACAAATAAAAAAATAGTTAATAAATAAGACATGCAATGTCAAATGTCCTTCTAGTGTGGGAAGAAAACATTAAATTGACTTTGTTAACCCCAATATTAGTGGAAGAAAGTAAATATGAAAACAGACCTTCTCACAGTGTATGAAAAGCCTCTTCCTGATATTTTTTTGAAATGTTCCTTTATATATGTGACAACTTTTCGGGACGACAATTTCAGTCGGGACGACAATGTCCTCCCAGTTGCTAAATATGTGATCTCAAGTAATGGAACAAAAACTGATGTGTTGGAAGTGTTTGCCAAATCTTAACACTTTTAATAGACTGCGTTACCCCCAATATTAATGGACGATAGGATTTATACAATCAATCGTTTAAGACGACAATTGATCTATGTACAATACAAATACAAAGAGGTTTATAAATAAGACACGCAATGTCAATTGTCCCTCTCGTTGTGGAAGAAAACATTAAATTGACTTTGTTACCCCCAATATTAATGGACGAAAGAAAATATAAAAACTGACCTTCTCACAGTGTATGAACAGCCTCTTCTTGATATTTTTTTGAAATGTCCCTTTATATATGTGACAATTATCGTGCGGAAGCATCAATCGTCGTCCCGAAGATGCGGAAGCATCAATCGTCGTCCCGAAGATGCGGATTAGATCAACTTTTCGGGACGACAATTTTAGTCGGGACGACAATTATCTACCGGATTCTAAATATGTGATCTCAAGTAATGGAACAAAAATTGATGTGTTAGAAGTGTTTGCCGTACAGTACTTGCAACCTTAGGCGTTACTATTTCAGCGATCAATCAGCTGTCATCGATCAGTCACCGATCAGTCAAGTTCGCATCAAACTCACGTCAGCAATCCGTCAGACTTATAGCATGTATAGTAAAAGTAATTGACTGATCGGACTGATCGGACGGATAGTACCGATCGACCTTGATGACGGATTGAACTTTAATACGTCACATGATAAACTAATACAAATTACGGAATCTTAGTTTCGTTTAATTTAATTAAAATGGCGACTCGTGAAAATCGAACGTTCAATGATACATTTTTTTTATTAATTATTTAGCAAAGTTTTGTGAATTGAAATGAAAAGAATTGTACAGATAAAACCTAAATTAAAATATTATCATTAAAGAATGGTCTTTTTCGTTTTATTTAGGTTATATATTTGTTCAAACCCGGCGAGTGTCTACATCGCGAAATTGATTTTATTATTTTGCAAACATACTCGGGAAAAACAAAATGAAAGGATCAGTTATTGAAAAATGTAGTCTATTTTTTTCAATATTTTAATTTTTTTTATCCTTATCATCATAAAATTCTTTAAAAAAAAACTTATCATAATCATGGACTTTCTATATAATCTCGACACAATCGAAGCCTTTAAAATAACAAATTACATAAATAAATGCTGTTTTTTTAACAAGAAATATGAATAATTTTAAATAATGCAAACAGCATTACATTATATTTTTCTGATAGTCTTTTTTTACCTTAATAATAAAATAACTACTCCTAAACAATAAAAAGTACAAAAATCTAATGGTGGTAAACATAAATATATTCTTTAAAAAGAAAGAAATAATTTTAAGCAGATTTATTCTTGAATAATTCACATTTTCTACAAAATACTTACGAAAATCATTTATAATAACTGATTGCAATTGAAATTACAATATTTTCCAATATGAGAAGAAATATTTGCATTTTTGGCAACGCGTACAAAAAAATAATATCTTTTTCCTTAAAGTAAACATAATTTATGAAGAACAACCAATCCTGATGAACAAAAAGTAATGAAATCATATGGCGGTTAATAATTTATATTATAATAAAGCAAGAACTGCATTCTTATTCCACACAAATAAAAGTTTAAGTATTTTAAGTCTCATTATATCTCAACTCTAATTAGCAGACTTGTCTCAAGATGGTAAAATAACTGATTTCAAATAAAATAGTATCATTTTTAATAAAAAGAAGAATACTTTTGGTTATTTTAAACAATGCGAACAAAATTTTAGTAAAATTTTTCTGATATTCTTTTAATTTTATGAAAAAAACTATTCTAAACTATAAAAAGTACAAACATTTAATGGCGGTCAATAATTTTCAGTAAAATGAAGAAATATTTGCATTTTAGGCAACGCGTACAAAAATTTCATATCATTTTCCTTAAAGTAAGCATATTTTATGAAGAACAGCCAATCTTGATGTACAAAAAGTACTCAAATCAAATGGTGGTTAAAAATTTGTATCAAAATAAATCAAAACTGCATTCTTATTCCACAAAAATAAAAGTTTAAGTATTTTGATTTTCATTATATCTCAATTCTGATTAGAAGACTTGTCTCAAGATGGTAAAAATAACTGATTTCAAATAAAATAGTATCATTTTTGATAAAAAGAAGAATAATTTTGGTTATTTTAAACAATACGAACAAAATTTTAGTAAGATTTTTCTGATATTCTTTTAATTTTATGAAAAAAAACTATTCTAAACTATAAAAAGTACAAAAATTTAATGGCGGTCAATAATTTTCAGTAAAACGAAGAAATATTTTCATTTTAGGCAACGCGTACAAAAATTTAGTATCTTTTTCCTTAAAGTAAGCATATTTTATGAAGAACAGCCAATCTTGATGTACAAAAAGTAATCAAATCATATGACGGTTAATAATTTGTATCAAAATAAATCAATAACTACATTCTTATTCCACAAAAATAAAAGTTAAAGTATTTTAATTCTCATTATATCTCAATTCTGATTAGAAGACTTGTCCCAAGATGGTAAAAATAGCTGATTTTAAATAAAATAGTATCATTTTTGATAAAAAGAAGAATAATTTTGGTTTTTTGGTTATTTTAAACAATGCGAAGAAAATTTTAGTATGATTTTTCTGATATTCTATTAATTTTACGAAAAAAAAAACTATTCTAAACTATAAAAAGTACAAAAATTTAATGGTGTTCAGTAATTTTCTGTAAAATGAAGAAATATTTGCATTTTAAGCACCGCGTACAAAAATTTAGTATCTTTTTCCTTAAAGTAAGCATATTTGATGAAGAACAGCCAATCTTGATGTACAAAAAGTACTTAAATCATATGACGGTTAATAATTTGTATCAAAATAAATCAATAACTGCATTCTTATTCCACAAAAATTAAAGTTTAAGTATTTTAATTCTCATTATATCTCAATTCTGATTAGAAGACTTGTCTCAAGATGGTAAAAATAACTGAGTTTAAATAAAATAGTTTCATTTTTGATAAAAAGAAGAATAATTTTGTTTTTTTGGTTATTTAAAACAATGCGAAGAAAATTTTAGTATGATTTTTCTGATATTCTTTTAATTTCATGAAAAAAAACTATTCTAAACTATAAAAAGTACAAAAATTTAATGGCGGTCAATAATTTTCATTAAAATGAAGAAATATTTGCATTTAAGGCAACGCATACAAAGATTTAACATCTTTTTCCTTAAAGTAAGCATATTTGATGAAGAACAGCCAATCTTGATGTACAAAAGTACTGAAATCATATGACGGTTAATAATTTGTATCAAAATAAATCAATAACTGTATTCTTATTCCACAAAAATAAAAGTTTAAGTATTTTAATTCTCATTATATCTGAATTCTGATAAGATGACTTGTCTCAACAAGGTAAAAATAACTGATTTCAAATAAAATAGTATCATTTTTGATAAAAAGAATAATAATTTTGGTAATTCTAAACAATTCGAACAAAATTTTAATATTATTTCTTTGACATTCTTTTAATTTCATGAAAAAACAACCTATTCGAAACTATAAAAAGTTCAAAAATCCAATGGCGGTCAATAATAACCATTTTCGTAGGAATAAGTTCATGTTAACAGAGTCATATAATACAATTATGTATTATATGTCTCTGATGTTAACAATATTTAATACAAAACTAGTAATCAACACAAACAATTTAACGCTCTAAGCATCTTATTCTGTTATACTATTTTCACTTTTTTATTGCAACTAATTTTATTACAAATTAACGTGTAAATTAAGGTGTCTTCGTAGAGGTCCGCGTTCATCGTTTGTAAACACTGTCGAGTTCAGTTTACATAAGAATTTTAAATATATACGTATCCGTCCGATCCGTGCATAAATTTAATTTACTGATCGATCGGTGACAGTTGTCAGGGTAACTCTCACATAGGTTATTTGACTTATCTGACGGATCCTATGGGTCACCAATCACCGATCACTCATCGATCAGTCAAACATCCGTCACCGATCATTCACCGATCAGTCAAGTTCACGTCAAACAGTAACGCCTAAGGTTGCAAGTACTGTACCTGATCACTTTTAATTGACTGTGTTCCCCTCAATATTTATGAACGAAAATATTTATACAAACTATCGTTAAGACGACAATTGATCTATGTACAATAAAAATAAAAAGTAGTTAATAAATAAGACACGCAATGTCAACTGACCCTCTAGTGTTAGAAGAAAAAATTAAATTAACTTTGTTAACCCCAATATTAATGGACGAAAGTAAATATAAAAACAGACCTTCTCACAGTGTATGCAAAGCCTCTTCCTGATATTTTTTTGAAATGTTCCTTAATATATGTGACAATTTTTCGGGACGACAATTTCAGTCGGGACGACAGTGTCCTTCCAGTTGCTAAATATGTGATCTCAAGTAATGGAACAAAAACTGATGTGTTGGAAGTGTTTGCCAAACCTTAACACTTTTAATTGACTGCGTTACCCCCAATATTAATGGACGATAGGATTTATACAATCAATCGTTTAAGACGACGATTGATCTATGTACAATACAAATAAAAAATAGTTAATAAATAAGACATGCAATGTCAACTGTCCTTCTAGTGTGGGAAGAAAACATTAAATTAACTTTGTTAACCCCAATATTAATGGAAGAAAGTAAATATGAAAACAGACCTTCTCACAGTGTATGAAAAGCCTCTTCTTGACATTTTTTTTGAAATGTTCCTTTATATATGTGACAACTTTTCGGGACGACAATGTCCTCCCAGTTGCTAAATATGTGATCTCAAGTAATGGAACAAAAACCGATGTGTTGGAAGTGTTTGCCAAACCTTAACACTTTTCATTGACTGCCTTACCTCCCATATTAATGGACGAAAGGAATTAAACAATCAATCGTTTAAGACGACAATTGGTCTATGTACAATACAAATAAAAAGTGGTTTATAAATAAGGCACGCAATGTTAATTGTTCCTCTCGATGTGAAAGAAAACATTAAATTGACCTTGTTACCCCCAATATTAATGGACGAAAAAAAATATAAAAACTGACCTTCTCACAGTGTATGAAAAACCTCTTCTTGATATTTTTTTGAAATGTTCCTTTATATATGTGACAATTTTTGTGCGAAAGCATCAATCGCCGTCCCGAAGATGTGGATCGATCAACTTTTCGGGTCGACAATTTTGGTCGGGATGACAGTGTCCTCCCAGTTTTTAAATATGTAATCTACAGTAATGAAACAAAAACTGATGTGTTGGAAGTGTTTGCCAAACCTCAACACTTTTAATTGACTGCGTTACCTGCAATATTAATGGACAAAATGATTTATACAATCAATTTTTTTAAACGACAATTGGTCTATGTACAATACAAATAAAAAGTAGTTTTTAAAAAAAGACACGCAATGTCAATTGTCCCTTTCGTGGTGGAAGAAAACATTAAATGGACTTTGTTACCCCCAATATAAATGGACGAAAGAAAATAGAAAAACTGACCTCCTCACAGTGTATAAAAGTGCCTTTGACTTCGATGTTCAAACAGGTGTAGAAAGGATTCGAAAATAGATAATTTCTTAAAGTTAACTGTTCTGATAAACTGAAAAAGCGTCCTAAGGGACGGAAACGTTTTGGTATCACTGAAGTGTACGGCCGCACTTTCTGACCTCACTGAAGAAACGTTTGTGTTAGAGTGAACCCTTAATCTTGAATGGTTTTACACTAGTAATTTTGGGGCCCTTTATAGCTTGTTGGTCGGTGTGGGCCAAGGCTCCGTGTTGAAGGCCGTACTTTAACCTATAATGGTTAATTTTTAAATTGTTATTTGTATGGAGAGTTGTCTCATTGGCACTCACACCACATCTTCCTATATCTATAAACACCAACTCAAAAACTACACAAGATAAAGACATGCAGTCTTCATCATAGTCATGCTCGTCCAAACATACTGTCTCTGTTAGGCCGTTCTTTTTAAATTGCTATCCGATCGTAGCACAGGATCATGGTGAGATTTTGACTTCGAAAAGAGTGAAGCCTAACCACGACATTAACCACAACATCGAAACTACAAAAGATAAAGACTTAAGGTCCTCATCATAGGTTTGCTCGTCAAGTATTACTGCCCCAAATAGGGCCGATTTTTTTTTATTTCAAGACAACCGAATCATAGTATTATACTGAGATGATGAAAAGATCGATTTGAAAAGTACCCAAAACCCTAACCTTACCCCCACCCCTTCCAAACTGTGATTTGTGAGAAATTCGTGAAAAAAACTTAATACGAAAATCCAATCGGTTACCCCTCTAGACTAACCCGTTCCAAGATAAAGTAAGGCCTTCAAAATAACGGTCGTAACGAATTTGGGGTTTTGGTTAGGATTAAGGTTTGAGTTTGGGTTAAGGTTCGGTTTAATGTTAGGGTTTGGGTTAGGTCTATAGACAAAGTTGGGGTAAAGACATAGATGGACGGATATATTATGGTTGTAATATGGCTGGTGTATGAATATTTAGGGGTTAGGGTAGACTTAGGGTTAGGCAGAACTTTTTTTTCCCCAAAAAATTGAAAAGTACAGTGTGCCTTTGACTTCAAGGTTCAAACAAGTGTAGAAAGAATTCGAATAGAGATAGTTTCTTACAGTTAACTGTTCCGCAAAGCTGAAAGGGGGATCTAGAGGACGAAACCTTAATGATATCACTGAGGTATACAGCCGCAATTTCCGACCTCAATGAAGAAGCGTTTGTGTGAGAGTGAAGCCTAACCCCGACATTAACTCCAAATCCGAAACTACAAAAGATAAAGTAATGCGGTCTTCACTATAGGCTTGCTCGTCCAATAATACTGCACCTATGAGACCGATATTTTAATTTTATTTTGATCGGATCAAAGGATCATGTTGAGCTTAGGAAAAGATTGACTTTGAAAACAGTGAAGCATAACCCCGACATTACCCCCAACTCCGAAACAACAAAAAAATAAAGACTTAAGGTCCTCACCATTGGCTTGCTCGTCAAAAAGTACTGTTCCTAAAGGGGTCGATTTTGAAGCCGATCGAAGCATAGGATCATACTGAGATTTTGAAAAGATCGATTTTAAAAGTACCAAAAACCCTAACCTGACCCCACCCCTCCCAAACTATTATTTGTGAGAAGTTCGTGAAAAATCTTAATACGAAAATCTAATCGGTTACCCGCCTAGACTAACCCGTTCCAAGATAAAGTAAGGTCTTCAAAATAAATATTTTTACGAATTTGGGGTTTGGGTTAGGGTTAACGTTTGGGTTTGGGTTGGGTTAGGGTTAAGGTTAGTGTTTGGCTAAGGTTTATAGACAAATGTCGGGTCTAGACATAGATTGAATGATATATTATGGTTGTGGTATGGCTGGTGTATGAATATATAGAGGTTAGGGTTAGGGTTAGGCAGAACCTATTTTCCCCCACAAAATTGCTAAGTACAGTATGTCTTTGACTTCAATGTTCAAACATGCGTAGAATAGATTCGAATAGAACTAGTTTATTACAGTTAACTGTTCCAAAAAGCTAAAAAGGCGATCTAGAGGACGGGACCTTATCGGTACCACTGAAGTGTACAGCTGCACTTTCCGAAAAGGATTATGCAGGGGTTGATTATTTGATTTTAAATCTGATCATTTCTACGTTTTGAATATATTGATTTTCACACTGGTCACACTGTTAATGTTTTATTGATATGAGTACTGTCTGTTTACATTATTGTGTAATAGAAGGTTTTCAGGTAGAGCAAAATAGAAAAAAAGGTTTAGAATTTATTTTAATGCATGTATCTTACAATCTTCAAACTGAGTTGAAACCGCAGATGCATTGATCTTCTAATTGACTTGTTTGCGCAGATGAATTGTATGTTACAAAATGTGATGTTTGTGCAGATGCATTGTATCTTTTAATCTTTAAAATGAGTTGGGTCCGCAGTTTCGCAACGACTAATGCTTTACACACCACACGATCACTTTTTTCCGACTAGACTATTACAAACTGCTGTATTATGTTACTATATATGTTGTTAAAGTTTGTTATTGAATTGTCGGTTTGTTTGTTATGAAGATTAGTACTCGTATAATACTTTGTTGATACTGTATTGTTTTTTATCAGCCCGACATGTTTTGATTATATTGGTCTGGATATTTTAATCAAAATCCAAGCAATAGATATAGAAAGATGTGGTATGAGAGCCAATGAGACAACTCTCCATTTAAATAACAATTTATAAAAGTCAATGTACGGCCTTCACCACGTGGGTCACACCGAACAACAAGCTATAAAGGGCCCCAAAATTACAAGTGTAAAACCATTCAAACGGGAAAACCAACGGTGTAATTTATATAAAAAACGAGAAACGAGAAACACGTATAAATTGAATAAACAAACACCAACTACTGTACATCAGATTCCTGACTTCTGTCATAGAAATTCCTAATTTAACACTAGATACATATGGGGTGAATATCAACAATAAAACTATACAGTTAGAGCTAGATAAAATTTCCTGTAAAAAGCCTGTATATATCTACTGTATATATCCCTTGACAAAGAACTTACGGTTTCAAAATATTAAACCTTTACCTTTTTACCTTTTTGAGTGTTTATCATATTTGAGTGTTTAATAATTTGCTGTTAGTTGTGGTTATACATGCACCATTATTCGTATATTTGTGAATTATTGTTATGTTTTGAAAAAAAAAATAGAAATATGTCGAAGTGCATTTTTATATTAAGAAAAAGAAAGAAAAGTGTCTGTATCGAAAAAGAAAATAGTAGAATGTATAATTTATATATTCATGTCTTTTTTTGTAATGCAATATCTCTTGAGGAAGACCTTAACGGGTCGAAATATTAGGCTGTATTTATATATTTACGTTATAGTAAACACCGCCTCCTTTCTTTCTGTGATAGTAACGCATAGGCAGAAGAAGAAGCTGTGAATTGACAGGTGGATGAAGGATGATTTTACGTCAGAAAATGCAAGAGAAAGAGTGTCAAATGTCATACATTGAAGAAGGAAGGTCCGCAGTATAAAAACGATAAAAGGGACAGCGATATTGAAAACTGACCGTGCAAAACCTTCCTGGGTAGTCAAGGTTCGTTAAAAAAAACCTTGTTGGATATTAAATTGAAAGTAACTCTTACAGAACAGAAACTCATTCAGGTGTTTTTAAGAGAATGTGTGGTTCGTTCGTCAATGTATTGCATCATGTAGTAATCTACTCTTGGCAGATAAGGTAAAGTATATTTTAATGTGTTCTTGACCCGGAATTAATTGAGAACCAAAAAACCTAGTATATTTACATATAGGTTATTTATTCAAAGATATATATTGAACTATATTTTGTCATCATCTGTTTTAAGGTAACACACATTGCCCTATTTATCATTGTACAACACCAACAGTGCGGCATTGCAAAAAAAGCAAAATAGTTTGTACTACAATATACTTTAACAAAACTGTTTTATTTTCACTATGGTCTTGCCAGAGAGTAAAATCTTCGCTCAACATTTTGGACTTATCACACTTCTCCTCTCTTTCTTTTCCTTTGCCCTGAAAATATATATAACTTGTGACAATTGTAGTACACAATAACACATTGCATAACATTTATCAATAATGTAGTCAAAAAAAGCAAAATAGTTTTGACAAATATATTCTACATTTTGGTATGAAACATACTGTTTCAAGTGACTTTATCTTTCAGTTGTTTTACGGAAAAGTGTTACACATGTAGTACACAATAACAATTCCATAACATGTATCAATAGCGTATTTAATTGAATTACATTTAAAAAATATAAAAAAATACAATTGAAGCAAATGTTTACTCTGACACATATACTTCTACATTTTTGCATAAAACATACTTTTTTAAGTTTTTGACTTTATCTTTCAGTTGCTGTACTGAAAATTCGTCCTCCATCCATATGTAAAAGTGCTCACCAGCCATTTTTAAGTTTTGCATTACAAAATTGGCTGACGACCAGGTTGGATTGGAATTGTTATTGTACTTTATAATGTATTTTGATTGTTCATCTGTGAAATGTCCTGAAATTAAATTGAAATGGTAGTCAAGATCATGTATGATATCAACTGTACTCAAGTCAAATTAATATATACAGAAATCACTTCCGCGACATAAAGTACCTACGCCTTATTTTCAGCCTAGTTTTTGTATTGTATTGTATTTGTATTGGCGTTTGCTCTGCTTTCAATATAAATCTATTTGAATTCACACGTCCTGATTATAACCGAAAACTTTTTGTAGATAAATTTGTTTGGTCAATGAGTACACGTAGTAGTGTCAACTCCTGTCTAATGAATAAGTACAGGTTATGACCCGTGTATATAACAAATCTCAAATACACAGTTAAGTGGACGCACACAATTAGGTGAGCGCCTGACATATTAGGTAACTGGTAATAGGTATTTTTGGTATTAGTGAAGTATAGCAAATTGTATTATGGAGACAACATAAGCGCCTTAGATGGTATTAATTGTAATCAACTCCGTTATTCTATATTAGTAATACATAAAGTTGATTTCTTTGATTCGTCTTTTTTTTACGTCATGCTCGCTATCAAATTAAAATTTGTCATTTTAGCAGTACAGATGGCTGTTTTTTTTCGTACGTAATATACATACCTTTAGGTTTAAGTTCTGACTTCGATGAACTGGGTTGAGATGGTGTTCTGCTTTGGGTAAACCATTTCTCGCCTTTAACAATCATAGTGCCTGGCAAAAAATAATGATAATTCATTTACTTAGATTTCTTCTTACCTTGTATTGCACTATCGTAAAAATCCGCTAACGATTGTGATCATTGTGCAACATTTCCATTCATATTGGATCGTGTTTACAAACTTATATTTTTCATTGTTCATTTTTCATTTTTTGAGATGGTTCTGTATGGCAATTTCAAAGTACAGTGCAATTATTTTTAAATGTCTTCAATTAAACATGTTTTGCCACGACAAAATCATGTGTTATATGTTTAATCAAATGTTTTGTAATTCTAAAGTCATCATTTCATTAATTTCCCTTTAGTAAACTTGAATGTCTTTGGTAATATTAAAAAGTTAACGGGGAAAATATGAGATTACAAACCTTCCTTTACAGATTTTTTCTTTTCTGTTTTACAAAGGTTATGTTTGGTCTGCTGAACTACAAAAATAGAAAAAAATTTGTTAAAAATTTCAATTTTAAAAACACCATAAGATATTGACAGAATGAATAAATAATAAATGAGTTGCTTACAGAATTTGTACAAAATGCTCTTGTTTGTTTAACTTACCAATGGGTTTGGATGTGTCAGACGGTTCCTTTTCTTGCAATTTCTGTAATTTGTGTGACTCTGTAAAGAAAAATTTGAAAATAGTTATCGGAAATCGTCATTTGCAAATGCAAAGATCAACTATCTGTTTTACTCAATTTATTGCAGTAGAATCTCTTAAATCAATAAATCATGAAATTGTATGCAGTACCTTTTATCCACACGATTGCACTTTATCATTTCATAATGCACGTTTCGGTTTTCTTAACTTTTACATTCTGACCATATAATCGTGTATATATTGTTTGAAAATTTATTAGCTTTTAAAAATATACGTACTTTGCAGTTCTTCAATCACCTGTGTCAAGCTTTTTCCTGAAAAAAAAAAATCAGAAAATGTTGGGTTTTTTTTCTACGTTGCTATCTACCCATCACATACAATACAAAACACAAGTCATGCACGTAAAGAGTAGATTAAAAATGTATCCTTACTTTTCGGCTTCCCTTGGGCTGGAAGTATTGGCTCTGGTGGACTGTTCTGTTTTGAAGAAAAGGTATGCTTTGTAGAAGGTGTCACATTTATTGGTTCCACACACAGCATTTCAATCACTGTTGAAAGTAAAGTTTAATAGTTGAATGACATATATAACTTGAAGGTAAAGGTAAAAAGTATAATAAGGAATTACATTTAATATACACACCTTTCTCTCGAACCTGCTCTTCAAAACATACTCTGTCTGTAAAAAAAAAACGAATATTGACAAACTTATGAATTCTATTCGGTCGTATATGTAACAACGTATTTGATTTTAACGAAAGAAATCTATGTATAACTGAAAAATTATTACACTAGGGTTTTCGATATAACAAACTAGTCAAAACATTTACTGAATTTCATCATCGGATATAGCCACATTTATTCTCAAACTAGTTGTTAGCGTGGTTACGGTTTGTGTTTTTCACATATGTTTTAGGATGGTATTCTAGTAAACCCCTAAATGGGAGATGTTCTTGATTGTCATATGTTGAAGACATAACCCTAACCCGAACCCTAACTCTTCTTTTTCAATCATTTTAACTGAGATCTGAAGCGGGCGTATTAGTAACTGCTAGTGTTCCTTTGTTAATTAATGTATTATTTTGCTTAGTTTCTTCTTTTACCTATTCTGACATCCGACTCGAACTTCTTTTTAACTGAGTTTTTACTGTGCGTATTGCTATTTGGATTGGCTAGAGGTTGAGGAAGAGGGTTAAAATCTCTCAAAACACGTTTACTCCGCTGCATATTTATGCATGTTTCAAGTCAGGAGCCTCTGTTTTTTGATAGTCTTGGATATTTTTTTAAAAATTTGTTAATCTTTATGTTTCGGAGTTTTATGTGATGCCCTTTTTCAATGAACTAGGACACATTTTCGTTTAATTGGCAAGCTTGTTGCCCAGTACTGTATTTTCTCGCTTTCGAGACGTCCCATAGTTGGCCTTAGGCTATTATCTGCTATGTGATCCAGGTTGTTGACTTTATGATACATACGCCGTTTGCTTGGACATTAAGATAGAGTTGAGCAACGAAAGGTAGATAAATATAAAATTATCTATTTCACCTGCTATATCTGTCTTTTTCTGTTCTTTTGTCATTTCTACTTCATCGTTATCAATCTTATCATCCTTAGCTTCCTCTTCATGACCATCCATATGATCACTGCTATCTACGTCATCATCATCATCCCCACTGTGTTTGTGTTTAGTGTTTCCTTGGTAATGCATGTATTGACTATCTTCATCCTCACTTGAGATTGTGTCATCCCTCTGTGTGCTATCTGTTTGCACGCTACTCTCACTTTTAGTATGTGCTGTTTGAAAACATCAGCAATATTATCAAACATGAAAACAGCTTCGATATCAACAACATAAGCAATTATTAAATTATATTATTTATTTCTATAACAACAGTGAATTTCTGAGAAATAGCCTGTTGAGTTGAAGATTCTCTATACAACTGTATATTGACATTTTTTTATTACAGGTCTTTTCCCAGCCGAACGTTCAGAAATTAATTTAATATATAGAAAACATAAGGACCTTGAATGGCATTATTTTTAATAAACGCCATTGTCCTATATTAGTAATATATAAAGTTGATGTTTGTGATTCGTCTTTTTTACGTCATGCCCGCTATCAAATTGAAACTTGTTATTTTAGTAGTATAGATGGCTGTGGCATATGTTTTTTTTATGTAACATACATACCCTTAGGTGTAAGCTTTGACCTCGATGAACTGGGTTGAGATGGTGTTCTGTTTTGGGTAAACCATTTTTCGCCTTTAACAATCATAGTGTCTGATCAAAAATAATGATGATTCATTTACAGATTTTTTCTTACCTTGTATTGCACTTACGTAAACATCTGCTCACGATTGTGATCCTTGTGCGACATTTCCATTCATATTGGAACGTGTTTACAAACTTATTTGTTTTATTGTTAATTTTTGGTTGTATTTTTAAAATCTTTAAGTAAGGAATAAATAAATAACGGCTAGTTAGATCAAAAACAACAATCTTGTACAGTTTTTCTTTTATTCTGTCTTGAAATTGTTCTGTATGGCAATTCGAAAGCCTTTTTTAACAGAACAATTATTTTTTAAATGTCTTAAATTAAACATGTTTTGCCACGATTCCTTCAACAAAATCAAGTGTTATATGTTTAATCAAATGTTTTGTAATTCTTAAGTCATCATTACCTTAATTTCCCTTTAGTAAACTTGAAAGTCTTTATAAACAGTAAGTATCGATAGTTGACGGAGAAAATATAAAATTACAAACCTAAATTTACTGATTTGTTGTATATGTTTCGGAGTTGAATGTGACGCCCTTTTTCACTGAACTAGGACTTATGTTTGTTTAAAGGGCTAGGTTGCCTCTCAGTGCTGTATTTTCTCCCTTTGGGGAAGTCAATAGTTTGCCTTGGGCTGTTTTTACTCTTTGGCCGGGTTGTTGAATCATGGATGCATACGCCCTTTTCATTCTCAATTTGCTTAGAAATAACGATAGAGTTAAGCAATGAAAGATAGAAAACTATAATACAATCTATTTTACCTGCTCCACCTGTCTGTTTCTGTTCTTTTTCTGTTTCTACATCATCGTTATCAATAATATCATCCTTAGCTTCCTCATCATGAAAATCCATATGATCACTGCTATCTTCGTCATCATCATCATCATCCTCACTATGTTCGTGCTTAGTGTTTCCTTGGTAATGCATGTATTGACTATCTTCATCCTCATCTGATGTTGTTTCATCCCTCTGTGTGCTGTCTTTTTGTCCGCTGCTTTCACTTTTAGTATTTGCTGTTTGAAAACATCAGCAATATTATCAAACATGAAAACAGCTTCGATATCAACAACATAAGCAATTAATAAATTATATTATTTATTTCTATAACAACAGAGAATATCTGAGAAATAGCCTGGTGAGTTGAAGATTCTCTATACAACTGTATATTGTCATTTTTTTATTACAGGTCTTTTCCCAGCCGAACGTTAAGAAATTAATTTATTGTATAGAAAACATAAGGACCTTGGATGACATTATTTTTAATAAACTCCATTGTCCTATATTAGTAATATATAAAGTTGATGTTTGTGATTCGTCTTTTTTACGTCATGCCCGCTATCAAATTGAAACTTGTTATTTTAGTAGTATAGATGGCTGTGGCATATGTTTTTTCTATGTAACATACATACCTTTAGGTGTAAGCTTTGACTTCGATGAACTGGGTTGAGATGGTGTTCTGCTTTGGGTAAACCATTTTTCACCTTTAACAATCATAGTGTCTGACCAAAAATAAATGATGATTCATTTACAGATGTTTTCTTATCTTGTATTGCACTAACGTAAAAATCTGCTCACGATTGTGATCCTTGTGCGACATTTCCATTCATATTAGAACGTGTTTACAAACTTATTTGTTTTATTGTTAATTTTTGGTCGTATTTTTAAAATCTTTAAGTAAGGAATAAATAAATAACGGCTAGTTAGATCAAAAACAACAATCTTGTACAGTTTTTCTTTTTTTCTGTCTTGAAATTGTTCTGTATGGCAATTCGAAAGCTTTTTTTAACAGAACAATTGTTTTTTAAATGTCTTAAATTAAACATGTTTTGCCACGATTCCTTCAACAAAATCATGTGTTATATATTTAATCAACTGTTTTGTAATTCTTAAGTCATCATTACCTTAATTTCCCTTTAGTAAACTTGAAAGTCTTTATAAATAGTAAGTATCGGTAGTTGACGGAGAAAATATAAAATTACAAACCTTAATTTACTGATTTTTTCTATATGTTTCGGAGTTGAATGTGACGCCCTTTTTCACTGAAATGGGACACATGTTTGTTTAAAGGGCTAGGTTGCCTCTCAGTGTTGTATTTTCTCACTTTGGGGAAGTCCAATAGTTTGCCTTCGGCTGTTTTTTACTCTTTGGTCGGGCTGTTGACTCATGGATGCATACGCCCTTTTCATTCTCAATTTGCTTAGAAATAACGATAGAGTTAAGCAATGAAAGATAGAAAACTATAATACAATCTATTTTACCTGCTCCACCTGTCTGTTTCTGTTCTTTTTCTGTTTCTACATCATCGTTATCAATAATATCATCCTTAGCTTCCTCATCATGACCATCCATATGATCACTGCTATCTTCGTCATCATCATCATCCTCCTCTGATGTTGTTTCATCCCCCTGTGTGCTGTCTTTTTGTCCGCTGCTTTCACTTTTAGTAGTTGCTGTTTAAAAACATCAGCAATATCAAACACGAAAACAGCTTCGATATCAACAATATAAGCAATTAACAAATTATATTATTATTTTATATAACAACAGTGAACTTCTGAGCAATAGCCTGTGGAGTGGTAGATTCTCTATATATTTTTATCGACATTTTTATCACAGGTCTATTCATAGCCAAACGTTAAGAAATGAATATAGTTGTGACTGTATTAAGCGATACAAAAAGACAATTATTTACCGTTTATAAGATCTGTAATTATTGCTCTCAATTCCATGTTCCCTTTTGTTACGTCTGCTTTCAATTCACCCGCTTTAAAGTTGTTAAATAATGCTTTCAATTCCATGTTCCCATTTCGTATTTCCGCCTTCAGTTCATCTGTCTGAAAGTAATCAAACTGTGTTTGATTTTTATACTTCATTTTTTTTAATTGAATTATATGTATCTTGTACAAGTGGTAATGTGATTCATAATAACAATAAAACTGGAATTAAGGTTGCATACCTACATTTGTACATGTACATTAAAAGATTATTATTTTTTTTTAAAGAAAAACCATCAGGTGAACGGACAGAACAAAGTGTCAAGCAATACAGATAACAATTTATTGCAGATAGTAGCCGAAGTGTACACATTACTGATTCAGATTTCTGTCCAATCATTATAGATAAAATATTTCTATAATAGTTATCAAAGGTAACAGGATTATAATTCAATACGCCAGACGCGCGTTTCGTCTACATAAGACTCATCAGTGACGCCCATATCAAAACAGTTAAAAGCCAAACAAGTACAAAGTTGAAGAGCATTGAGGTCACAAAATTCAAAATAGTTGTGCCAATACGGCTAAGGTAATCTACTCCTGGGATAAAAAAAATCCTTAGTTTTTCGAAAAATGGAAAGTTTCGTAAACGGGAAATTTATAAAAATGACCATATAATTGATATTCATGTCCACACCGAAGTGCTGACTACTGGGCTGGTGATACCCTTGAATAGCATTGAGGTCCCAAAATTCCAAATAGTTTAAACACACTAAGATTGATTATTTTGTTATATACTCAGTACTTATTTTTTATTTCTCACTTCAGTGTATCTGCCTGTAAATGATCCAACTGTCTTATATTTTGTCATTTTATCTTATGTTATATTGTCATGACTAAATTATAGTTTTACATTTGCGTCATGATATCATATGAGTACATACTACTGAATAATTCTTATTATTTTTTACAGATTTATTCTCTCCTTTGACTTACCATTTGATTCATTTGTATTTTCATCCAATTATCCATTTCTGAAGAAGAAAAAAACAAGGAATATAAGTGTAAAAAAATAATGTCATAGCTACGATTATTTGAACATGAAACATTTAATACATGTCATAGTTAAAATTCAACTGTAAAATTGGATTTGCAGTCGTGCTAATTATTGATAAAGAAAACATATGTATACAAGTCTACGAAAACTGAAAGGCGGACAAACAGACATGTGTGATATTTGCAAATCATTTAATTGTTTTAAGGTTTTGATAATTAAACACTCTCAATCGTTTTGGCGAGAGAAAGCGATAAGAGTACAAATTCTAAATTTCTTAAAATCTTCTGCAGATGCATTGCTGAAGTGTATTTAGTAAATCACATTCGTTGAAAATGTCTTTTAAAAAAGGCAATGAGTATTTGATTTTTGCATAGTCAACAACTATATTAATGAAAAAATATACATTCGGGGTATTCAATATAGGGTACAAAAATGTCTACATCACAATTAACACTTCTTTCATAGCATTTTGTTTCATGTTTTCCCAAAAGAAATAAAACATTAATTCAAACATTCATTATTTAAGTGTTCAATGATAACAATAGTAGGCATACAAGTAGTATAATAGTAGTAGATCATTGGATTTTATACCAATAGTTATTAAGTATAAAGTACGCGTAAAGAAAACAAATAACGACCGTACGAGGGCTTGACCCCCAGTCAGTGCCGTACACTCATCTTCGACTAACAGTTGAAGCGATAATATTCACATAAGAAGGTATGTGTAGCAACAAGAGAAAGAAGGATTTTATTTATGACGTTTTACATTATTTTTGTTTTAAATATATAAATGCATTTCCATGAAATATACCATAAAGTATTACAGTACAGTTTATATTAGATTAAAGGGAATAAAAAGGGGTATATGCAAAATATTAGATTTTTTTAAATTTAAAATCGTTATGGAACCGCTGTTAATATCTTTTATAGCAGAACTTCAGTGTTTTACCGAGAAAAAAAAACATGTATTCAGATTCTTCATTTATTAGCTGTTCAATAAAATGGTAGACATACGAGTAATAAATATTAACTAACCTGATATTGTATAAGACTTCGTGCCGATTGTGTTTACCTCCTCGTGCTATAGTTTTAAACGATTGACCTTCCTCCTTCCATTTATGACGTATTACATTCTTCCTCCTTCCTTTTCTGACGTAAAGGGAAGAAAGAAGGAAGATGTGGAAGGTCAAGTGGAAGGGGAATGGTGTTTGGTAACACAAATAAGGATAAGGAAGGACCAAGGCATGCAGTAACAAGCGGAAGGAGGAATACCTAAACACACCTTCCTCCTTCCTTTTTCTTTAAAATCACACCTGCCTCCTTCCTCTTATCACAACACATCTTCCTTATTTACACACGGTAACAAGAGGAAGGATGCGGAAAGAGCAATACCTTCCCCCTTCCTTTTTTCTTTTAAAACACACCTGCTTCCTTCACTTTTCCTTCTTCCTCTTGTAACCACATACCTTTCTCCTTCCTCTTATTACAACACATCTTCCTCCTTCCTCTTATCACAACACATCTTCCTCCTTCCTCTTATCATAACACATCGTTCCGCTTCTCGCCGCAGACCTTCCGCCTTCCTCTTGGTGCCACACAACTTTATCCTTCCTCTTGATAGGATACATCCTTCCTCCTTTCCCTTTACGCCAGAAAAGGAAAGAAGGGTTTGAAACGTCATAAACGGAAGGAGGAAGGTCGATCATTGAAAACGACAGAGGAATATCAATCGGTACTAATCCTTATTGATATCAGGTCAGTGACGTTTTACTATTCTTATGACTATTATTGTTTTCATTGAACTCTTCAATTATGAATTATTTGAATGAATGTTTTATTTATTTCGGGAAACACAAATAGTTTGCAATAAAAGAGCTTTTCATTGTGATGTATACAGTTTCGTATCATTATACGTATAATTGGACTGTATTCTTTGTTTTCATAAAATGAGTTGTTGACTCTCAATAATCACATAGTCATTGCCTTTTTGTTAAAAGACTTTATCAACATAAGTAGCTAACCTAATGTACATCAGCAATGCCTATGCAAAAGAGTGTATGGAATCAGAATTTTTACTATTATTTTTCTCTCGAAAACATGATTAGAGTTTTTAAATTTTGCAAATTATGATCTGGCAAAGATTGATGATTTCTCATAAAGCATTTTTTAGATCTGATAAGTATCAACTTCCTGTGTGTCGATTTTTTAAATTTAAGACTTTTTTACACACGGTAACAAGTGGAAAGATGCGGAATGAGCTCCTTCCTTTTTCTTTTAAAACACACCTGCCTCCTTCCCTTCTCCTTCTTCCTCTTGTAACCACATACCTTTCTCCTTCCTCTTATCACAACACATCTTCCTCCTTCCGCTTCTCGCTGGAGAACTTCCGCCTTTCTCTTTGTGCCACACAACTTTATCCTTCCTTTTGATAGGAAACATTCCTCCTCCTTTCCCTTTACGCCAGAAAAGGAAGGAGGAAGAATGTCAAACGTCATGAACGGAATGAGGAAGGTCTATCATTTAAAACGATAGAGGAAGATCAATCGGTACTAATCCTTATTGATATCAGGTCAGTAACGTTTTACTATTCTTATGACTATTATTGTTTTCATTGAACTCTTCAATAATGAATTATTTGAATAATGTTTTATTTATTTCGGGAAACACAAATAGGTTGCAATAGACGATCTTTTCATTGTGTTGTACAGTTTCTTATCCTTATACGTATAATTGGACTGTATTCTTTTTTTTTATAAAACGAGTTGTTGACTATCAATAATCACATAGTCATTGCCTTTTTGTTACAAGACGTTATCAACATAAGTAATTAACCTAATGTACATCAACAATGCCTATGCAGAAGAGTGTATGGAATCAGAATTTTTACTATTATTTTTTTCTCTCGAAAACATGATTATAGTTTTTAAATTTTGCAAATTAGGATCTGTCAAAGATTTATGCTTTTTCATAAAGCATTTTTTTAAATCTGATAAGCATCCACTTCCTGTGTGTCGATTTTTTAAATTTAAGACTTTTTTACACACGGTAACAAGTGGAAGGATGCAGAATGAGCTCCTTCCTTTTTCTTTTAAAACACACCTGCCTCCTTCCCTTCTCTTTCTTCCTATTGTAACCCCATACCTTTCTCCTTCCTCTTATCATCACACATCTTCCTCCTTCCGCTTCTCGCCGCAGACCTTCCGCCTTCCTCTTGGTGCCACACAACTTTATCCTTCCTCTTGATAGGATACATCCCTTCTCCTTACCTTTTACGCCAGAAAAGGAAAGAGGAAGAATGTCAAACGTCATAAACGGAAGGAGGAAGGTCGATCATTGAAAACGATAGAGGAAGATCAATCGGTACTTATCTTTATTGATATCAGGTCAGTAACGTTTTACTATTCTTCTGATTATTATTGTTTTCATTGAACTCTTCAATTATGAATTATTTGAATGAATGTTTTATTTATTTCGGGAAACACAAATAGTTTGCAATAAAAGAGCTTTTCATTGTGATGTATACAGTTTCGTATCATTATACGTATAATTGGACTGTATGTTTTGTTTTCATAAAATGAGTTGTTGACTCTCAATAATCACTTGTCATTGCCTTTTTGTTAAAAGACTTTATCAACATAAGTAGTTAACCTAATGTACATCAGCAATGCCTATGCAAAAGAGTGTATGGAATCAGAATTTTTACTATTATTTTTCTCTCGAAAACATGTTTAGAGTTTTTAAATTTTGCAAATTAGGATCTGGCAAAGATTTATGATTTCTTATAAAGCATATTTTAGATCTGATCAGCATCAACTTCCAGTGCGTCGATTTTTTTAAATTTATGACTTGTTTACACACGGTAATTAGTGGAAGGATGCGTAATGAGCTCCTTCATTTTTCTTTTCAAACACACCTGCCTCCTTCCCTTCTCCTTCTTCCTCTTGTCACCACATACCTTTCTCCTTCCTCTTATCACAACACATCTTCCTCCTTCCGCTTCTCGCCGCAGAACTTCCGCTTTCCTCTTTGTGCCACACAACTTTATCCTTCCTTTTGATAGGAAACATTACTCCTTTACCTTTACGCAAGAAAAGGAAGGAGTAAGAATGTCAAACGTCATAAACGGAAGGAGGAAGGTCGATCATTAAAAACGATAGAGGAAGATCAATCGGTACTAATCCTTATTGATATCAGATCAGTAACGTTTTACTATTCGTATGACTATTTTTGTTTTCAATGAACTCTTCAATAATGAATTATTTGAATAATGTTTTATTTATTTCGGGAAACACAAATAGTTTGCAAAAGAAGAGCTTTTCATTGTGTTGTACACGTTGTACAGTTTCTTATCCTTATACGTATAATTGGACTGTATTCTTCTTTTTTTTTATAAAATGAGTTGTTGACTCTCAATAATCACATAGTCATTGCCTTTTTGTTAAAAGACGTTATCAACATAAGTAATTTTCGAAAACATGATAAGAGCTTTTAAATTTTGCAAATTAGGATCTGACAAAGATTTATGATTTCTCATAAAGCATTTTTTAGATCTGATAAGCATCAACTTCCTGTGTGTGGATTTTTAAACTTAAGACTTTTTTACACACGGTAACAAGTGGAAGGATGCGGAATGAGCTCCTTCCTTTTTCTTTTAAAACACACCTTTCTCCTTCCTCTTATCACAACACATCTTCCTCCTTCCGCTTCTCGCCGCAGACCTTCCGCCTTCCTCTTGGTGCCACACAACTTTATCCTTCCTCTTTATAAAATACATTCCTCCTCCTTACCTTTTACGCCAGAAAAGGAAGGAGGAAGAATGTCAAACGTCATAAACGGAAGGAGGAAGGTCGATCATTTAAAACGATAGAGGAAGATCAATCGGTACTAATACTTATTGATAGCAGGTCAGTAACATTTTACTACTCTTATGACTACCATTGTTTCCATTGAACTCTTTAATAATGAATTATTTGAATGAATGTTTTATTTATTTCGGGAAACACAAATAGTTTGCAGTATGAGAGGTTTTCATTGTGATGTATACATTTTCGTATCCTTATTCGTATAATTGGACTGTATTTTTTTTATATAAAATGAGTTGTTGACTATTAATTATCACATAGTTATTGCCTTTTTGTTAAAAGACGTTATCAACATAAGTAATTAACCTAATGTACATCAGCAATGCATATGCAAAAGAGTATATGGAATCAGAGTTTCTACTTTTATTTTTTTCTCTCGAAAACATGATTAGAGTTTTAAAATCTTGCAAATTTGGATCTTACAAAGATTGATGATTTCATATAAAGCATTTTTTTTCTTATATGCATCAACTTCCTGTTTGCCGATATTTTCAAATTGAAAACTTTTTTACACACGGTGAAAATGATATGAAAAGGTCCTTTGGGCCAAAAGGCCCAGGTTAACTTTTGTATTGACTTTGAAAGATAGGAGTAGTCTGTCCGTTTATACCTTAGTTTGGACATAGTTTAAAAGAAACAAGTTGTTTACCCACCTTGCCCTGTTGACACAAAACGTAAGTTTAAACAGTCGAATGCCTACCCCTTTATCTTCCAGATTCTTAAAATGCCTTACGACAAGACTTTTTTAAATTTGAAAATTTTACATATTTTACATGAAGCATTTATGGAAAGATTGGAACGTGTTCTTAATCTTTCATAAGGCATCGGCCTCCCTAACAACAAGACAGGTTAGCTACTAAATTTATGTTTTAACACTGAAATATAGTTCCCTTTAGTTCTGATGTATGTATTGACTGTGAAAAAATGGATACATTTTTGGAGCAGTTCATTCAAGAATGTATGTCGTTAAAATATTTTGATGTGCAGGCTTTTTTTATTCATTTTGATTAGATTATTGAGATTTGATACAATACTAGTATGATTGACAACTGTCATCCTCAAAGAACAATTAGAGACAAGATGGACCTCTAATTACAATGCCCCACCTTCTAAACTGCCAATTAAATTGACAACATTACTTTTCAACTTCAGTCTTACATAATTATACAGACTCTTCAATATACATCTAATTCTTAATACACAAGTATTTGACCTCATAATTGAATACACAAATGTGTATATTAGATGTTCGATATATAACGAGGATTTATCTATTGCCTATTACTTTTGATCTATACTACATAAAGTGATTCTATAAATTATGTCTGGAAGATAAATGATTGATTAAGGATTAAAAAGATCTTTAAAAAATATAAATACAAATATGATTATTTAGATATATTGGTTGATTGTTGGTTGTTTTACGCCGCATTAGCACAAAGCAACCAACAATCAATCTATCAATTTAAATATTCATATTTATATTTATATTTGTTAAAGATCTTGTTAATCTTTAATTATTTAAAAGGTCTTCAAGTAAGGCTTATACTTTACCTAATAAATTTCCAATAATCATCTGTAATTAATCAACAATTTAGGATAGTTCACTTATTTTTTTTTTCATCAGTAATTGGCTTGAAACAGATAGTAAAATTTTAAAACTCTTAAATATAACATACCTTTTTTTCAGTTTATTTCCCATCAAACATTTTTTTAGTCAAATATCTATTCACAAACTTAGGCATTTGAATATTTATTAGAAGTGAATATATATTTTTGCAATCAAGACAGAATCCACATTTCAATATAACAAGTTTTTTAGTGTGTTTACATTTCCAATGCCCTGTGCTGAAAAATACCCTAAACATAGATTAAAAGGCTCTCTACAACTTTTAATCTTCACTGTCATATCACCTATGTTTCAATGCCCCCAAAAAATGAAAACTTATTTACACCATTTTTGTTGGCACTTTAAAGTTCTTAGCTACAAGTTTATCTGTTGGTCTTTAAAATGTCTTACAAGGATAGTTGGTAAAATTTACTGTTGAATTTTTGATTTGCATTTTTTTTTAAAACATGTTCAAAACAGGGAACATTTTTTTCTGAAGGTATCAACTGCAGTTTAAATAAAATTGTGCAAATTAAGAGTTGAATCGCGCTCGTTTTATCTTTATACTGGGAAAGCACTTTTCTTTTTAAAGCAATTGTCAGAAATAGTGCGTTATTAAAGTTCTTGTTTGTACATGCCATACCGATATGAAATTATTCAAACTACTCTTCCAATCTTTCCAGGAGTGATTTCCATCATTTTGGTGTAGATCTGATATGCATCAACTTCCTGTTAGCCGATATTTTAAAACTCAACCACTGTATCCACAAGGACAATTTTACATAAATATCTTCTTGGTTTCCTTGAACGCGAATGATTGTTTCATATTTGATTTGGGGTTTGGTGATTTTTGGACATGAAAGGAAATTCTTTGTCAATATTTTATTGACTTCTTTGAAAGGAAATTGCTTACAATTGCGTAAGAACAACTTAGGCAGTGATGCACGACGATATATTGTCTTGGTATTGTTGGCACATGTTCTCAAAAATAAATACACTACCAGGAATTTGCATTGCGTTTACATGTACTTTTAATGCCACTAAATATACAGTACTGGTAAAAATATTATCATTCAGTACATATAGCTTTTCAGTACAAATAATCATGTGCATATGTTCAATAATGCTTGGAAATATTTTTTTCGTTACTAAGAACTTCATTCAATTTGCAGTATTGAAAGTTGCAGTCATTTTTAAGTATTAAAAATTTCAGTCATTTATCAGTACTGAAATTGTCTGTCATTTTTTAGAATTGAAAATTTCTCTCATTTTCAGTACCAACATTTTTTGTCATTTTTCAGTACTAAAAACCTTTTTTGTCATTTTTCAGTACTTCGATAAAAACTGTCAAATAGTTTTCAAGAATAAGTCAAAAGTATGTGAAACGGAAAAAATACTTTATCGTGACACTATCCGTAAATCGTGCGTCCGGAGGTGTAGATTATGGTGACGAGAAGGACGCTGACAGAAGTTTGACAACTAAACTTTTTGTCTTTGATTCTGACAAACATATTCCTAGACATATGAATCAATGACATTTAACAGGCAAAGCAAACAAATGCTTTATTGTGGTTTTAATCTTGCTGACGACAACTTCAAAAACCCTAACATTGTGATGAAAACTACGAACTGAGAACTGTCAACAGATTAAGGAAACTGCAAATTTTAAGTAAAGATTTACGACTTAAAACAATGAAGTTTACATTGCATGGTGATCATGAATTTGAATATGGTGTTCGAATGAAGGGCATGTTTATTTCAATACATACCGTTTCACTTAAGCAAATATAAGTTGAGTGTCTGATACAATATTTATTTTTGTAAACCTAATCGTATCCTAAATATTCAATCAAACTACACTTCCTTTTTTCAGAACATGGAATCTTGGATTAAAGCACAATTTGAAGAGTCGGTAGGTATATTTATAAAGAACTAGACCTGTTATTACTAATTACATAGACATTATCTATATGAATTGAGTAACACTGTTATTAATTAAAGTGAACATTATTTGGCTATTTACGTCAATATAATAATTAAGTGTGGAATTAGTATTCCAATATGAATTGTTGTTTTATTTGTAACTTATTCTATTTGGTTTTTTTCAGAGCCAAGATCTGAAGAATGAAATAAGAGAACAACATATAGGTAGGATTGTTTTCATTGTTGTAACATATGCTTGATCTGGAGAAAATCCCGTTTATCTGGACAAAACGATCTGAAATTGGTTTCTATAGGGACGATTTCGATGATTAATTTTAGTGTCAATATATTTTAATAATTGAATGCAGGTTAAGTAATGTACACAAATTGGCATTTACATACTATTACAAGTTTTATTACTATTACTTCGTGACTCCCTTCACAATATAAAAACTACACCATAAGAAGGAGAGTGCACAAAATTTCAAATATTTTATGTGTCTGTCAACATTGCCATGTTTGTGCACTGAATATACAAGGTCCTTTTTATAACCAACATATGCCAAATGAAAAAATAAAGGCCCTACAACGTAGATAGTACCACTTACGTAGTAAGATTAGTCTTTAAAATCAAAAGTTTAATAATTCAACTTTTTTCAAATCCTAATATTTCTAGAACTTCATATAACAGCTTAAACGCGACTTATGATTGATCTGTTCATCCATCCACCTTTTAACATTTCTGATCGAAGAAATCATTTCTATAGTCTTATTCAGATTTGTTGTCAAAACTTCTTGTGGCATCATACAGACCGAAACGAAAAGAGCTGATATTTCGGTATTAATATTAAGAAATACAGTTGTATGGTGTTATTGATTTTGGCGAATTTTTCAAAAAAAATAAGTTACTTATGTCATTTATCTAAATAAGTTGTGTAAAATATTGAATGTTGCATGGTCTCGTATATAATTGCCTTTTTGATTCATCTTGTTACATGGAATGGGTAAAAACCTAAGAGTACAAGTAAGACCTTCCATATTTCTTTCAGCAACAGTTACAGACCTGAAAATGTTTGTTGAAAGTAAGTTAATTAACATTTAATAATTCTAGAACCAGAGTAATATTGTATGACCTTGATGAAGTTTTAAAAATTATTTTTCTTGCCTTTTATCCAAAACAACAAATATGTAATGTATCTACCAAGAGCTTGAAGATTTAATGACAACAATATAAAGAAATCTAAATGAGAAATATCATAATACTTTCAATTTTAAATGTTTATGAATTGATAATTAAAGTTTTAAAAGACTAGACGGGATGTAATGCATATTTAAACTTGCTTATTCTAGGAAAACTAACCAAACAGAAGGAAGCAGAAGAAAGAGGTAACAACTAGTTTTTAATAATCTGTCGTCGTATATGTTTTCAAATCAAGACTTATATATAATTCTCGCAATTGAAAAAAATACGTAAATTAATGATGATAAAGAAAAATATTTTTAACAAGTACAATATCGATCTTACCAGAGGAATAATTCAACTCCTCTATTATAGATGAATTATCAATGCATAAATACATAAAAGAAAGGGAATATGTCAAGAACTGTTAATAAATACCAATTTATTAGATTCAGATTCATTGTCCTACAAGTTCATAGTTTCTGTGTACAAATTACCAGAAGTTTTGGAACATACTGTAGCATATTTATACACTCCTTTTTTTCTTTTTCAGAACATAAAGAGGAGGAGATTTCAGGTAGGAAATTTCAAACAAAATGTAAAATAGCTAATGTATCTTCTTTCATACAACAACTAATTTTACAGAGAAATAATATCTGCAAATAAAGGAGTATGTCGCATAACTGTTATGTGGACTTAATTTAAAAAAAAGGAATACAAGTAGGACTCTGGTGTTAAAGAAAAGGCAAAATAATTGCCTTCAATATATCCAAAAGTTAATTGACATTATTCTGTACGTCCTGCAGTCTGTAACGTTATGAAACGCTTTAAGTATTCAAACATGCTAATTTGATATAACTTTTTGTCTTCCTAATGTATCTGATGTGTTTCTCTCTGTGTTAGTTTGTTACTCGGATTTATTTTAACTTAATGGAAATATGACTCTTGAACAGCTGTATTCTTCCGTTGCATTTAATTTGTAGTTTTACAAGGTTTTTACCTGCAACAGAGTTAAGCACACTTATGTTCATACAAAAGATTTTAAAATCTGACGTGACTAATAACATTGCAAAAAATGAATAAAATTTAACAATTTAAATAATGATCATGCATATCAAATCATTCATTTTCAAGTATTTGACATTCTAAGCGGTAACCTTTTCTTGTACTTTGAAATGGCAAATTTTTCATTTTTAATACCGTACTTTGTCTTTCATATTACTGCTATTATTTATTCTTTCGTATTGAACCGTAACCATTTGTAACAATTAATGTCGGTAACAAAGAGTATACTTACTGCATAAAATGCAAAAAAAAATTACAGTGAGCCACACGAAACTTTCATCTTCTAAGAGTTGATATTCGAGGAGAATGACTTTTCTGGTACCTTCAAATGGCATTTTTTCCATGAGTTATTCCGTACTGTAGGCCTTATATAACTACTGTAATTAGCTATGTCATATTTAACTGTAAACGTTTCATGTCGTAAACAATTAATATAGTAAATGCAAAATTATTGATTGGAAGATGGAGAAGTGAAGACATCAGAGAATATTGATGGTAAGGACTTTAGAAGTCAAGTAGTTATTGCTTCCATTTTATCATCATTGGCATCGGTGATGTTTTGATTTTTAACTTTTACCAAGTTGAAAAGTAAAATGACAAGCACGCCAATGTGTTAAATAATGGCGAAATCAGAGAAAGAATTTAATTCATTTGTTATATATATATAGACATCTGATTCTTTTTTTGTATCAATGCCTAAAGGCAAAGAATAAGGGGAATCTGTCGTGAACTGTTGATACATTGTTTCATGTACCAATTTATTTACATCAGATAAAGTGTACAAAGAGTGATATGGTTTCATTGTACAAATTTGTCGGAGTTTTTGAACATAATGGTTGAGCAATACTAAGTAATATAATTTTCTTTTTCTTCAGAAAATGAAGAGCCGGAACTGCAAGGTAAGAAATGTTAACCAAAATGTGAGGTAGTAAATGTATCTTCATTTACAATATTCCAATACTTAGATGAAGAATAATATAAAGAATAATACTTGCGACTATAGGAGTATGTATGATAAGGGTGGTTTTGGACATAGCCAAAATGGATAATTATAATATTAGTCTTTTAAGTAAAAGCAAAATTATTACCTTTGATACTTCCAAAAGACATAAGTAAACTGATTCGGTATAGATGTATATCAATTAAGATGGGAAATTAAATTGGTTGTCAAATTTCATTATTTATTGCCTCACATCTCATTGATAATTAACAGTTACATTTGAACATCAGTAGTCCACATATGGTCAAGAAAACATGAAAAACAATATGAATGAATCAACAGTCATAAAATTCAAATTTCAAATTTCCATGCACTATTCAAGGTTTTTTTCATTTTTATACTTCAGATTGTAAAAATGAGGCGACCACTTTTATTGAATAACATTTAATGCTGTTTTAAATACAATATGACATTTTAAGATGAGCCACCTATAACATAAGATATACAATTGGTAACAGCTTTACATAGTTTTAATTGCTACTTTATTTCTGATTAGCATTATAATTTTCATATATTAGTGGTTAGGGTTAGTTTGATTTCCTATGTTTCTCGATATCTATATCATCTCAAAACTAACAAAAGTGGTCGTCTATGTCTTGATTGCAATTTGCATGTTTACTAGCCGACTCTTTGTATTTGATTTTCTTTGTGTTGAGGGTTCATTGGTGGCTTTGGACAGTTTTGTGCTTTTTTGTCTTTGACGCATTCTCCCATTTTATTAACTGAAATACTTTCAGATGTTGCAGAAAATGAGAGTCGGCTGATGCATTACATGCTAAGTAAGTAGATTAAAACATGTAAATAAATGCAAACTATTACTTTCCTTTTTTGATCAGCAGATCGAAGCTTTGTTTTTGGGATACGATTGCTTTCAAGCAATCTGTAGACTTATATCGGTGGCTCAGAGCAATGCCCTCATGTCAATCGTTTTATTCTAAATATTAAAGAAAATCTCAGATTCTTATGATTGTCTTGCTTTAAAAGTTAAAAACAAACAAAGGGATTCAACTTAAACAATTTTCCTTTAATATTCTTTTCATAATCTTCATGTTTGATAATTCCCTTGGCTTATATGCGTGTTTTTAACAACACGGAAAATCAGAATTAAGCAGTATTTATATTTAGTGTTTTTATAAATTTAGAAACACGTCAGAGGAAATTCCCAATTTTGATAAAATGCGAGAGTTCTCTGAATTCCGATAAATCTATTTCTGTCATAAAAGAACTGAAGTGGAGTTTTTCTTATATGTTACCGTTATGAAACTGATATTTGCGATTGAACTTCCATAAAGAAATAGAGAACCATCTAGGTCGTTTAATAAACATTTTTATATACTTTCTTGCTCAAGGGTTTGTTTTTGAAATTATGCGCATTCGTATAGATTTCTTGACATCAATGGGTTTAAGATTGAATGGTTCCGCTGGATTCCCCACTCAATTAATTAATTTATAACTCATGGGATCTTTTCTATGTATGTCTGCTATTGAGGGTTATTGTTGTTGCATATCTTAAATCAAATGCATCATTTAAATTAAAATATTTGTAGTCATCATCGGAAATTGAATATTTAAAAAGTTAGGAATGGGGTTCCTCCTAGAAATAACGTAGGAAAATAGGTGATAAGATACGAAGTTGAATACTTTCTCTCACTCTGAGTCTCAGTGACTGCTGTGGAAAGTAAACTTCAACCCCGAGAATTGATAGTACAATAATAAAACACAATAGGCCTAATTACATTGTCCTTACACTTTTATCCGGGATTGGCTATTTTGTAACTATTTTACATGTGCAGTTGAATTAGTTTTGAAAATAATATTATCCAGCTAAATGTATACATGTGTCAATGAAACAACGGCAATCGTATCCCTCAGAGCAATCTTCTCTTTGATTAACTACATTAGTATCGAACCAACACATCGGGAAATGCATGTGGGAAACCCTGCCTACTTAAGCTATCAAAAATCCTAAATAGTAGAAACAAATCCACCAAATGTAACCTATCAATTATGTTAGATAAACTTCTTTTTCATACACTTCTAAATAATGTATGTTATTCTTTTATTTTTCTGCCTAACATACACTGTTACACTTGAACTTTCTTAATTTTATCTGAATAAAAGTATACTTTACTTGTGTCCTGTATGTTGTACTCCTTCGTTACATGTAACATCCACATTTTTTTACATTTTAGGCCAATTTGCACCAGCAAGTTCTATTCCAGGTAAGTTTTATTCAGATTGTATTCAAAGCTCATGCACGTTTTCAATCTATGACTTAAGAGTGTAAAAACTGAAGCAACCACATTATTTAAATAACACTTAATGCGGCCTAAAATACATTATACAATTTTAATATGAGCCACCTGTAACATATGGTATCTAATTGGAAACAACGTTACACATTGTTCGATTGCTACTTTTTCTGTATTAAACTTTCTTATATTCATATTTCAGAGTTTGAGTCAATAGCTTCCGGCTCCGGACTACAGAAAAGAAAAGGTAGTAAGTGTATCCATATATCGTAACAGATACGGAACTGCATAGTGCAGACAATCTCTCGGTGGAAAAGAGGAATGAATAAGGAAGTTTTGAATTGTAATGCAAAATTCTTGTGTGGTAACGTTAAAAATAACAATTATGGGAAATATTTCAAAGGTCATTTTTTTCAGAACAGAATACGTTACCTGATACAAATATATCTTCCTGAAAATAACTAAAAAAAATTCGTGTCTTCGTTTGTTTTTTTTCGTTTTATACATTACATCGGACATCTGCAATGTTCTATATTTCAAGTCACGTTAAACACCAGACATCTGGTAAGTCTTTTATTTAGATTGTTTTAAATGATTAAATTAAAGTTTGATGTTAACAAAACAGCAAAAATCGCAAAACAGCAAAAAATTGTAAAGATGTATTAGAAGATAATTTGAATAAAGTTTACCTGTTGTCTGACTTCCATGCATACCCATTTATGTCTAGACCTCGTGATTGATTGTTAACAGAGTGGATAATTGCACATGAATGCATCGAAAAACTGATGCCTGAACTTTTATACTTTTTACGTGCTTTCTAAATTTTTGACTTCGGAATGTAAAAATGCGGCGAACATATAATATGATTACATTAAATGCTGTCTAAAATACACAATGCAATTTCATATGAACCGCCTATAACATATCGTATCAAATTGGTTATAACTTTGTAAAATTTTGATTGCTACTTTTTCTATGATAAAGCATTCTATTTTATTTAAATTATAGTGTCAGATCTCCCAACTACAGCCTCCAAAGTACCGAAAAGAAAAAGTAGTAAGTTTATCCATATCGCGTTATTAACACATATGCAACTGTAATGTACATATATTCCATTGCTAGTAAATATGAATGAACAAGGCAGTATTGAGTGTGAATGCCGATTTGCATGGTTGTATGCTTAATTCAAATTGGAATTTATGGGAAAATATTCAACCAATATATACATGTTACTAAATAACTGAGAAAAATAATAATGTTTAAGTTGAGACTATGTTAACTGATACACATATACTTTCTTAATGAACCATGTATCAATCTATATAATTTCCTAGTTTTCGGAATCCTTTGTTTCATTTATTTTATCTGACATGCAAGTTCTTGTATATTTTAGGCCAAGGTGAACGACAGCAAACAACTGGTGAGTTGGTTTTTTTTCCAACGGACACGAATGCTCAAATTAAAGTGTAATTTTAAAGAAGTAGCAAAACTTGACATAACTAATCTATCAGAATCATTTGTTATGATGTTTATACACATCAGTCGATCAATTTAAGATTCATATGGAAGTATGTTTTTAATTTTAATGTAATTTGACATTGGTGTGTGCTAAGAGTAGGTATAAGATTGATTGCAGAATATTCAACGCGGAGTAAATATAAGATTGATTGCAGAATATTATACGCGGAGGCGTGTTACCAAAATACTGATAAAATATGACTTTTTGAATGAAGAGGCTACATAAAGTGGTACACATAAACTTTCGGGATGTAATATGTATCAATTTAAATAATTTCCTTGTGTTCGGAATTTCAGGTTTGATTTACTATATCTGACATCCAAATTATTGTACATTACAGATAAAGATGAAATACAGCCATCTGGTAAGTTTTCCCTGATAGTATTTAAAGCTGTATTTACATAATTACATAGTAATTACAAAAAAGTACCAATCATTGACAGTACAATTCCATCAACATTATTGTTAATGATGTATATACAGATCAATAGATCAATTCAAACATGGAATATTGATTTTAATGCATTTTGAAATTGCTGTGTGCTAAATACAAGTGTAAATGCTCTTTCGTTCCGACGTTGGAAAGTTCCGGCCGAAAAGTTCTTCCTCTGGTTTAAAAGTTCCACCGGAACAGAGTGACTAGTTGCAAAGTTCCAACGGAACATATCAACAAGTTAGAAAGTTCCTTTTTTCCAAACTAGTCAAAACCGGAACTAACAAACTAACCCAAAAGTTCCAACGGAACTTATCAACCAGGCAGAAATTTCCATTTGGATAATTGATGCCAAGTAAAAGCGCAACATATCATATTTGAACCTTTCAAAGGGAAACCAAGATACTGATGACAAAAGTCAAAAGAAAATTATCAACTAGTGACAAAGTTCCACTTTGGCAAATACGTCAAAACTGGAACTAACAAACTGGCCCAAAAGTTCCAACGGAACTTATCAACCAGTCACAAAGTTCCATTTGGAGAGTTGATGCAAAGACCCACATGAGGAGGGGATATTCTTCCCTCTCTTGAGGATACTATGAATACTAAATTTGCATGATAATGCAACTTATTCCGTTTTATGTGAGCTTTGAAATACTACTTAAATTTTGCTGGGGAAGTTTGTTCTTCCCCCTCAGTACATCAAAATTTAAATACATTTTCATGCGTTGGGTATTCCTGTTAATTAATGATTTGCTCTTATATCTGCTGATACTCATTCTTCCCCCTTTTCTACAAAAAGGACGAAATATGGTATATTTGGAACGATGAACCCGTTGTTCTGTTCCACCAGATCTTTTCAACTAGCTACATTGTTCAGGGACTTTTCAACTAGCTACTTTTTTTCTGGAACTTTTTGACTGCACTCGGAATAAAATAACTAGTTGGAAAGTTCCATCGAAATGAAATAACAAGTTTAAAAGTTCCGCCAGAACAAAGTAACTGACGGAACATACTGGCTGTTACTAACTGTAAAAATATGATTTACAGGAGAATATTCCACCGTTATACGCGTGTTACTAAACTACTGAAAAACTTTCCTTGTGTTCGGATTTTTTTGTGTAATCCATTGCATCTGACATCTGCATTGTTGTATATTTCAGGTAAAGTTGAACTACATGCATTAAGAATTTTATTTTTCAGATGGTATTAAAAGGTCAAATCAAAGTGTGTTAACAAAACAGCAAACAATTATAGTTCCATTCTATCAACATAAAAAAAAGTATGCTGTCTTAAATTCAACAGTCGATTTTCATATGAGCACTGGGTCGCTGCCTCTGCTGGTGGACTATTAGTCCCCGAGGGTATCACAAGCCCAGTAGCCAGTACTTCGGTAATGGCATGAAAATACGGATTTTTTTGTGTTATTAGAATTTGCTGTTACAAAATGATAGAAATTATAATAAATTTAGGAATGTATCTCCCTCATGCAAAGCTCTGATTCCTTTCACGGATTTGGCTATACTTTTTGAACCTTTTGGATAACAGCTCTTCATCTTCTATATAAGCTTTGGATTTCAAATATTTTGGTCAGGAGCATCACTGAAGAGACATGTATTGTCGAAATGCGTATCTGGTGCAAGAAAATTGGTACCGTTAATTGTATAACTACCACTAAGTCGATCCTCTGCTGGTGGACTATTAGTCTCCGAGGGTATCACTAGCCCAGTAACCAGTACTTCGGTACTGGCATGAAAATACGGATTTGTTGTGTTATTAGAATTTGCTGTTACAAAATTATAGAAATTATTACAAAATTAAGGAATGTATCTCCCTCATGCAAAGCTCTGATTCCTTTCAGGGATTTGGCCGACTTTTTGGACCTTTTGGATTATAGCTCTTCTTCTTTTATATAAGCTTTGGATTTCAAATATTTTGGCCACGAGCATCACTGAAGAGACATGTATTGTCGAAATGCGCATCTGGTGCAAAAAAATTGGTACCGTTAATTTTATTCTAACGTATTGTATGGAATCTGTTACAACTTTATATAATTTTGATTTCTTCTTTTTCTCTGACATAGAATTCTATTTGTTATATTACAGTGTCAGATGTTCTAACTGCAGCCTCCAAAGTACTGAAAAGAAAAAGCAGTAAGTTTATTCATATGTTAATATAAACACATATGCAACTGCAAAATATATTCCCTCGCTGGTAAATGTGAATGAGAATGGCAGTATTGAATGTGAATATAAAAAAGAAGATGCGGTATGGTTGTCAATGAGACAACTAACCACAAAAGACCAAAATGACACAGACATTAACAACTATAGGTCATCGTACGGTCTTCAACAATGAGCAAAGCCCATACCGCATAGTCAGCTATAAAAGGCCGCGATAAGACAATGTAAAACAATTCAAACGAGAAAACTAACGGCCTTATTTATGTAAAAAAACTGAACGAAAAACAGATATATAACACATAAACAAACGACAACCACTGAATATACAGGCTCCTGACTTGGGACAGGCACATACATAAATAATGTGGCGGGGTTAAACAAGTTAACAGGATCCCAACCCTCTCCCTAACCTGGGACAGTGGTATAACAGTACAACATAAGAACGAACTATAAAAATCAGTTGAAAAAGGCTTAACTCATCAGATGGACAAAAATATAAGTGGACGTGGCCGGGTACTTATACATCCCGACACAAAAAGACACAATGAACAGATCTGAGAGTACTCGCAGTTATCTAACAGCTAGTTCAAAGCCACTTACAACTAATAAAAAAATCATGCATCTTAAGACTAAACTATCAATCCGTACACATCCAACATCCAATGGATTTAGTGTAAAGACATCATAAACAGCCAGAGAAAAACATGACCTTGTGCAATGCCAAGTTACAGGTATCGACAGATTGTAGATCCATGAATATGTATATAAATAACATACTAGTAAAATTTTGTAAGCTTTTAATCTACTGATAACAAAATCAATATTTATTCCAATAAAAACAATATTTAATGATCTTATTACAGTGTTGAATAGGTAACCGTTTAGATTAATTTTTTTAAAGGAGCGACAAGTTTACATGGATCATTTCTAAATTTCCGAATACGGTTAACAACATTTCCGTAAAAATGAGGATGTGCTATCCCGTTTGAAATAAGTTTTCTACAGGTACATCCAAACTTCAAAACCAAATCTTTATATCTATGAAAAAATTTAGTAAAGGTTTTCAGTAATTATGAATGCCAATTTGCATGGCTTAATGCTAACAGTAAAATTAGAATTTATGGGATTATATTCAACCGTTCTTTCGGTGTTACTTAAATACTGAGAATTTTGTTTTTTTTGTTTAAGTAGAGACTACGTTAACTGATACACATATACTTTCTAAATGTACAATGTATCAATTTATATAGTTTCCTTGTTTTCGAAATGTCTTGTTTCATTCATTTTATCTGACATGCAAGTTCTTGTATATTTTAGGCCAAGGTGAACGACAGCCATCCGGTGAGTTATTTTTTCAATGGTCTTAAAAGCTCCAATTAAAGTGTGATTTCAAAGAAGTAGCGAACCTTGACAGTACTATTCTATCAGAATAATTTGTAATGATGTTTATAACCATCAGACGATCAATTTAAGTTTTAAAATAAAGTATTCAATTTTAAAGTAATTTGACATTGTTGTTTGTTAACAGTAGAAATAAGATTGATGGGAGACTATTCAACAGATTTACGCTTATGCGTGACACCAAATACTAAAAGTTTGACTTTTTTAATGAGGAGGCTACGTAAACTGACATATATAAACTCTCAGTATGTAGGATGTATAAAGGTGAATAATTTCCTTGTGTTTGGAATTGTTTGTTTGATCCATTGTATCTGACATCAAAATTCTTGTATATTTCAAGTCAAGTTGAATTAAAGCCATCTGGTAAGATTTCTCTGATTGTATTTAAAGCTGAAATTACACTTCAATTTAAAAAAAAGTAGCAGAGATTGACAGTACAATTCTATCAAAATTATTTGTAATGATGATATAAAGATCAAACGATCAATTTTAATATGGAATATTGATTTCTTACGTATGTTGACAGTGTTGTGTGCTACAATCGAAACAAGATTAACAGTATAATATTCTACGATTACATGTTACATGCGTGTTATTAAATTATTGAACAAGTTTCCTTGAGGCCGTTTTAATCTTCCGTTTTATCCATTATATCTGACTTCCGCATTGTTGTATATGTTAGGTCAAGTTATACAACAGCCATCTGGTAAGTTTTGTTTTAGATTGTATTAAAAGCTCAAATTAATGTCCGATGTTAACAAAACAGCAAACATCGACGGATCTACTCTATCAAAATCCAGAAATCATTAGCTAGGATCTCGTTGAACATAAGAAGATAAATTTAATGAAGCTAACACTTTTTCTGACTTCTATTCTTACCCACTGATGGTCTGCCATTAACAAACATTTCAATTAGATAACATTTATGTTCATAATTTTTTGTTAGTTGTAAACAAAGTGGATAATGGCACATGAATACAACGATGAACTGATGCCTGCGCTCATGCGTTTTCAAAGTGCTTTCTAATTCTTTGACTTCAGAATGTAAAAATGAGGCGACATATCATTTGAATAAAAGTTCATGCTTTCTGAAATACAACATGCAATTTTCATATGAGCCACCTTCAACTTATTATATCTAATTGGTTCAACTTTACATAGTTTTGATTGCTACTTTTTTCTGACAAAGCATTTTATTTCTTTATATTATAGTGTCAAATGTTCTAACTGTAGCCTCGAAAGAACTGAAGGATAATAGTAGTTAGTTTATCTATATCACGTTATCAATACATATGCAACTGCAAAGTGCAGAATTGTATATGTACAGGAATATGGCAGTATTGAATATGAAGCCAATTTGCCTTGCTGTGTGCAATCAGTAAATTTTAGATTTATGGGAGAATATTCCACCGTTTTAAGGGTGTTACTTAATTACTGAAAAACTTACTTTGTTTAAGTAGAGACTATGTCAACGAATACACATATATTCTTGGATGTACTATGTATCAATATATATAATTTCCTTGTGTTCGGAGTCTTTCGTTTCATTCATGTCATCTGACATGCTGGTTCTTGTTTATTTTAGGCCAAGGTGAGCAACAGCGTCATCTGGCGTTTTTTTTTCGATTGCCTTCAAAGGTTAATTTAAGATATGATGTAAAGAAGTAGCAAACCTTGACAGAACTACTCTATCAGAATAATTTGTAATGATGTTTTAAACATCCGATTTTCAACTATATGTTGCGCATGGAAGTATTTAATATTATTTTTATTTGAAATTAGTGTGTGCTAACAGAAAAAAATAAGAATTATTTGAGTATATTCAACAGCTATACGCGTACGTGTGTTACCTAAATACTAGAATGCATGACTTTCCAATGAAGAGTCTTAGTAAATTTTCGGGATGTTACTGTAAACCAACTAATTTTCGCAAACGATTTATTTCGAGAGATGTAAAAAACCGCGAATATTAATCTTCGCGAAAATTTAAAACTTTGATCTGTCCTTGTCTAATTACATTTAGTAAATTTGAAAATCGCGAAATTAAATTGCTGCGAATTCGGCTAGAAAGAGCTAAACGCGAAATTAAGTATCCGCAAAAATAAGTTGGTTTACAGTATATGTATAAACGTCAATTATTTCCTTGTGTTTAGAGTTTTTGGTTTTATTTTTTACATCATACATCACAATTCTTGTATATTTTAGTTAAAATTGAACTAACGCTATCTGGTAAAGTTTTTCTTCAAGATTGTATTTAAAGCTCTAATTAGAGGGTTATTTGAATAATGTAGCAAATATCGACACTACTACTCTGCCATGATCATTTGAAATGATGTATATAAACTTCAAACGATCAATTTAAGATTCAAAATGAATATTGATTTTATACAAAACTTGACATTGTTTTGTTCTATCAGTACACGTGTTACCAAATTTACTGAAAAAAAGTATGACTCCTTAAATTAATACACATAACATTTTACGATGCAATATGTACATTTTTTCCTTGTGACGATATTTGGCATTTCTTCTCTTATGTCTGACATCCAAATAGGAGTTTTTCCTTAATTAACTATACAAGAAGATTTTACAAATTAGTTGTATTAATGAAATCAATTAAATGCCTTCTAATGAAGTGTGTACATAAAAAGAATTACCCTAGGGACAAAGGTGTAGTTTAACGGGCTTGAAATTTCTTACAGTAATTCTGCGGTTCCAAATTAACTAGATATGTTTTTTCCATACTGTGCAATAATCAGGTTGTAAAATAATGTCAAAAAATTATTACGGTGAATATTAAACCTTTTCATCTGCATCTTATTTCAGTTTGTTTCAATAAAGAACAGACTAAATTCGTGGGGTCCTTCGCTGCCTTGTTGAATTGGACAGTAAACGAAACTGCCTTAAAAACGATGATGTCCAAAGGGGTTCAACGAGGAGTCTTCAAGGAGGAGGAATTCACCTTGTCCCAACTAAGGGACAAGGTGAAAAACATGAGAAAGTCAGTAATACTGTAATATATTTTGAATGTAGTCTTCTTTATACTTGGTCCAAATGTTCAGTGTTCGACATCTGTGGTAGTTTATATTCTATTTCATTATTAAGCATTTGAGTTTATTACATTTCAGTTTTAAATTGGCATACACTAGTTTATGACAAAAACATTTCTAGATTTTACGATTATTTCTTAAATTATTCAATATATCACAAATTTATTCATTTTTTTTTTATCATCAATTTATATATTTTTTTCAGGAAGCCAATGAAGCCTTCCCTGTAAGATGGTTTACAGACATTGACTTGTGAGGAATAAACGGTAGAAGAACGACCATTATGTCCTAGGATATCCAGCTGGCCATACAGATTTTAACATTGTGAAAGTCAATATTTTTGATGAATATATGTTTTTCTACTATCATGAATTAAGAAAATCATGATGCCTGTCTGTTTGACAGTGTTACATTTTCCAATTTTTTGTGTGCATTATTCATTGAACTTTGTTACAATAAGGGTATACATATTTTCCAACTTATTCCATTTCACATTTCATGTATATAGTTCCCAAAAAGCATCTTACAGTAATGTAGTTATTCATGATTAAATGGAGTCTATTGATCTCTTTTTTCTTTTTTCTTTATTAGCATGCTTTAAGATTAGACACTTTTATCAATATGGAATGATTATAAGATAAAAATTTGTTTGATCTAATTAAAAATAAAATAGATTGACTCTATTCTTAGTCTATTTTATATTATAGCACCTGCTCCAAGACATATAACTTGATATGACACACTTTGTATGTTAGGGTTAGGGTTAAGGTTAGGGTTAGGGTTAGGGTTAGGGTTAGGGCTAGGGCTAGGGTAGTGTACTTTGGCGAGAGTTATTGAGGTGCCCTTTGTCACTTCTGCGCATGTCTGCCCTTTTTTGTGACTGCGCATGCGTTTGACCTCAATATTCAAACAGGTGTAGAATGGATTTGAAAAGAGATATTTTCATAAAGTTAACTGTTCCGAAAAGATGGAAAGATAATCTAGAGGATGAAAACTTATTGGTATCACTGAAGTGTACGACCGCACTTTCCGACCTCACTGAAGAAACGTTTGTGCGAGAGTAAAGCCTAACCCCGAAATTTACCCCAACTCCCAAACTACAACAGATAAAGACTTGCGGTCTTCACTACGGGCTTTATTGTCCAAAAGTACTGACCCTAAGGTGGTCGATTTTTGAACGGCAAGCCGATCGAAGCATAGGATCATGTTTATATTGAAAAGATCGACTATGAAAAGTATCAAAAACCATAACCTGACCCCCCATCCCTCCAAAACTCTAATTTTTGAGAAGTTCGTGAAAAAACTTAATACGAAAATCTAATCGGTTACCCTCCTAGACTTACCCTTTCCCAGATTGAGTAAGGCCTCCAAAACAACAGTTTTAACACATTTGGGGTTTGGGTTAGGGTTAGTGTTTGGGTTAGGGTCAGGGTTAGGGTTACGGTTAAGGTTAGGGTCAGGATTGGGACAGGGTAGTGTACTTTGGCAAGGGTTAGTGAGGTGCCCTTTGTCACTTCTGCGCATGTCTGCCCTTTTTTGTGACTGCGCATGCGTCAGAAATTTCAAAAAATATTTCTAAGTACAGAGTATGAAAAGTGCCTTTGACCTCAATCTTCAAACAGATGTAGAATGGATTTGAATAGAGATATTTTCATAGAGTTAACTGTTCCGAAAAGATGGAAAGATAATCTAGAGGATGAAAACTTATTGGTATCACTGAAGTGTACGGCCGCACTTTCCGACCTCACTGAAGAAACGTTTGTGCGAGAGTAAAGCCTAACCCCGAAATTAACCCCAACTCCCAAACTACAACAGATAAAGACTTGCGGTCTTCACCACGGGCTGAATTGTCCAAAAGTACTGCACCTAATGTGGTCGATTTTTGAACGGCAAGCCGATCGAAGCATAGGATCATGTTTAAATATTGAAAAGATCGACTATGAAAAGTATCAAAAACCATAACCCGACCCCCCATCCCTCCAAAACTCTGATTTTTCAGAAGTTCGTGAAAAAACTTAATACGAAAATCTAATCGGTTACCCTCCTAGACTTACCCTTTCCCAGATGGAGTAAGGCCTCCTAAACAACAGTTTTAACACATTTGGGGTTTGGGTTAGGGTTAGTGTTTGGGTTAGGGTCAGGGTAAGGGTTACGGTTAAGGTTAGGGTCAGGATTGGGACAGGGTAGTGTCCTTTGGCGAGGGTTAGTGAGGTGCCCTTTGTCACTTCTGCGCATGTCTGCCCTTTTTTGTGACTGCGCATGCGTCAGAAATTTCAAAAAATATTTCTAAGTACAGAGTATGAAAAGTGCCTTTGACCTCAATCTTCAAACAGATGTAGAATGGATTTGAATAGAGATATTTTCATAAAGTTAACTGTTCCGAAAAGATGGAAAAATAATCTAGAGGATGAAAACTTATTGGTATCACTGAAGTGTACGGCCGCACTTTCCGACCCCACTGAAGAAACGTTTGTGCGAGAGTAAAGCCTAACCCCGAAATTAACCCCAACTCCCAAACTACATCAGATAAAGACTTGCGGTCTTCACTACGGGCTTCATTGTCCAAAAGTACTGACCCTAACGGGGTCGATTTTTGAACGGCAAGCCGATCGAAGCATAGGATCATGTTTAAATATTTAAAAGATCGACTATAAAAAGTATCAAAAACCATAACCCGACCCCCATCCCTCCAAAACTCTGATTTTTGAGAAGTTCGTGAAAAAACTTAATACGAAAATCTAATTGGTTACCCTCCTAGACTTACCCTTTCCCAGATGGAGTAAGGCCTCCTAAACAACAGTTTTAACACATTTGGGGTTTGGGTTAGGGTTAGTGTTTGGGTTAGGGTCAGGGTAAGGGTTACGGTTAAGGTTAGGGTCAGGATTGGGACAGGGTAGTGTCCTTTGGCGAGGGTTAGTGAGGTGCCCTTTGTCACTTCTGCGCATGTCTGCCCTTTTTTGTGACTGCGCATGCGTCAGAAATTTCAAAAAATATTTCTAAGTACAGAGTATGAAAAGTGCCTTTGACCTCAATCTTCAAACAGATGTAGAATGGATTTGAATAGAGATATTTTCATAGTTAACTGTTCCGAAAAGATGGAAAAATAATCTAGAGGATGAAAACTTATTGGTATCACTGAAGTGTACGGCCGCACTTTCCGACCCCACTGAATAAACGTTTGTGCGAGAGTAAAGCCTAACCCCGAAATTAACCCCAACTCCCAAACTACATCAGATAAAGACTTGCGGTCTTCACTACGGGCTTCATTGTCCAAAAGTACTGACCCTAACGGGGTCGATTTTTGAACGGCAAGCCGATCGAAGCATAGGATCATGTTTAAATATTGAAAAGATCGACTATAAAAAGTATCAAAAACCATAACCCGACCCCCCATCCCTCCAAAACTCTGATTTTTGAGAAGTTCGTGAAAAAACTTAATACGAAAATCTAATCCGTTACTCTCCTAGACTTACCCTTTCCCAGATGGAGTAAGGCCTCCAAAACAACAGTTTTAACACATTTGGGGTTTGGGTTAGGGTTAGTGTTTGGGTTAGGGTCAGGGTTATGGTTACGGTTAAGGTTAGGGTCAGGATTGGGACAGGGTAGAGTACGTTGGCGAGGGTTAGTGAGGTGCCCTTTGTCACTTATGCGCATGTCTGCCCTTTTTTGTGACTGTGCATGCGTCAGAAATTTCAAAAAATATTTCTAAGTACAGAGTATGAAAAGTGCCTTTGACCTCAATCTTCAAACAGATGTAGAATGGATTTGAATAGAGATATTTTCATAAAGTTAACTGTTCCGAAAAGATGGAAAGATAATCTAGAGGATGAAAACTTATTGGTATCACTGAAGTGTACGGCCGCACTTTCTGACCTCACTGAAGAAACGTTTGTGCGAGAGTAAAGCCTAACCCCGAAATTAACCCCAACTCCCTAACTACAACAGATAAAGACTTGCGGTCTTCACTACGGGCTTTATTGTCCAAAAGTACAGACCCTAAGGGGGTCGATTTTTGGACGGCAAGCCGATCGAAGCATAGGATCATGTTTAAATATTGAAAAGATCGACTATGAAAAGTATCAAAAACCATAACCTGACCACCATCCCTCCAAAACTCTGATTTTTGAGAAGTTCGTGAAAAAACTTAATACGAAAATCTAATCGGTTACCCTCCTAGACTTACCCTTTCCCAGATGGAGTAAGGCCTCCTAAACAACAGTTTTAACACATTTGGGGTTTGGGTTAGGGTTAGTGTTTGGGTTAGGGTCAGGGTTAGGGTTACGGTTAAGGTTAGGGTCAGGATTGGGACAGGGTAGTGTCCTCTGGCGAGGGTTAGTGAGGTGCCCTTTGTCACTTCTGCGCATGTCTGCCCTTTTTTGTGACTGCGCATGCGTCAGAAATTTCAAAAAATATTTCTAAGTACAGAGTATGAAAAGTGCCTTTGACCTCAATCTTCAAACAGATGTAGAATGAATTTGAATAGTGATATTTTCATAAAGTTAACTGTTTCGAAAAGATGGAAAGATAATCTAGAGGATGAAAACTTATTGGTATCACTGAAGTGTACGGCCGCACCTTCCGACCTCACTGAAGAAACGTTTGTGCGAGAGTAAAGCCTAACCCCGAAATTAACCCCAACTCCCTAACTACAACAGATAAAGACTTGCGGTCTTCACTACGGGCTTCACTGTCCAAAAGTACTGACCCTAATGGGGTCGACTTTTGAACGGCAAGCCGATCGAAGCATAGGATCATGTTTAAATATTGAAAAGATCGACTATGAAAAGTATCAAAAACCATAACCCGACCCCCCATCCCTCCAAAACTCTGATTTTTGAGAAGTTCGTGAAAAAACTTAATACGAAAATCTAATCGGTTACCCTCCTAGACTTACCCTTTCCCAGATGGAGTAAGGCCTCCAAAACAACAGTTTTGACACATTTGGGGTTTGGGTTAGGGTTAGTTTTTTGGGTTAGGGTCAGGGTTAGGGTTACGGTTAAGGTTAGGGTCAGGATTGGGACAGGGTAGTGTACTTTGGCGAGGGTTAGTGAGGTGCCCTTTGTCACTTCTGCGCATGTCTGCCCTTTTTTGTGACTGCGCATGCATCAGAAATTTCAAAACATATTTCTAAGTCCAGACTATGAAAAGGGCCTTTGACCTCAATCTTCAAACAGATGTAGAATGGATTTGAATAGAGATATTTTCATAAAGTTAACTGTTCCGAAAAGATGGAAAGATAATCTAGAGGATGAACACTTATTGGTATCACTGAAGTGTACGGCCGCACTTTCCGACCTCACTGAAGAAACGTTTGTGCAAGAGTAAAGCCTAACCCCGAAATTAACCCCAACTCCCTAACTACAACAGATAAAGACTTGCGGTCTTCACTACGGGCTTTATTGTCCAAAAGTACTGACCCTAAGGGGGTCGATTTTTGAAGTGCAAGCCGATCGAAGCATAGGATCATGTTTAAATATTGAAAAGATCGACTATGAAAAGTATCAAAAACCATAACCTGACCACCATCCCTCCAAAACTCTGATTTTTGAGAAGTTCGTGAAAAAACGTAATACGAAAATCTAATCGGTTACCCTCCTAGACTTACCCTTTCCCAGATGGAGTAAGGCCTCCAAAACAACAGTTTTAACACATTTGGGGTTTGGGTTAGGGTTAGTGTTTGGGTTAGGGTCAGGGTTAGGGTTACGGTTAAGGTTAGGGTCAGGATTGGAACAGGGTAGTGTACTTTGGCAAGGGTTAGTGAGGTGCCCTTTGTCACTTCTGCGCATGTCTGTCCTTTTTTGTGACTGCGCATGCGTCAGAAATTTCAAAAAATATTTCTAAGTACAGAGTATGAAAAGTGCCTTTGACCTCAATCTTCAAACAGATGTAGAATGGATTTGAATAGAGATATTTTTATAGAGTTAACTGTTCCGAAAAGATGGAAAGATAATCTAGAGGATGAAAACTTATTGGTATCACTGAAGTGTACGGCCGCACTTTCCGACCTCACTGAAGAAACGTTTGTGCGAGAGTAAAGCCTAACCCCGAAATTAACCCCAACTCCCAAACTACAACAGATAAAGACTTGCGGTCTTCACCACGGGCTGAATTGTCCAAAAGTACTGCACCTAATGTGGTCGATTTTTGAACGGCAAGCCGATCGAAGCATAGGATCATGTTTAAATATTGAAAAGATCGACTATGAAAAGTATCAAAAACCATAACCCGACCCCCCATCCCTCCAAAACTCTGATTTTTGAGAAGTTCGTGAAAAAACTTAATACGAAAATCTAATCGGTTACCCTCCTAGACTTACCCTTTCCCAGATGGAGTAAGGCCTCCAAAACAACAGTTTTAACACATTTGGGGTTTGGGTTAGGGTTAGTGTTTGGGTTAGGGTCAGGATTAGGGTTACGGTTAAGGTTAGGGTCAGGATTGGGACAGGGTAGTGTCCTTTGGCGAGGGTTAGTGAGGTGCCCTTTGTCACTTCTGTGCATGTCTACCCTTTTTTGTGACTGCGCATGCGTCAGAAATTTCAAAAAATATTTCTAAGTACAGAGTATGAAAAGTGCCTTTGACCTCAATCTTCAAACAGATGTAGAATGGATTTGAATAGAGATATTTTCATAAAGTTAACTGTTCCGAAAAGATGGAAAGATAATCTAGAGGATGAAAACTTATTGGTATCACTGAAGTGTACGGCCGCACTTTCCGACCTCACTGAAGAAACGTTTGTGCGAGAGTAAAGCCTAACCCCGAAATTAACCCCAACTCCCTAACTATCAGATAAAGACTTGCATTCTTTACTACGGGCTTTATTGTCCAAAAGTACTGACCCTAACGGGGTCGATTTTTGAACGGCAAGCCGATCGAAGCGTAGGATCATGTTTATATTGAAAAGATTGACTATGAAAAGTATCAAAAACCATAACCTGACCCCCCATCCCTCCAAAACTCTGATTTTTGAGAAGTTCGTGAAATAACTTAATACGAAAATCTAATCGGTTACCCTCCTAGACTTACCCTTTCCCAGATGGAGTAAGGCCTCCTAAACAACAGTTTTAACACATTTGGAGTTTGGGTTAGGGTTAGGGTCAGGGTTAGGGTTACGGTTAAGGTTAGGGTCAGGATTGGGACAGGGAAGTGTACTTTGGCGAGGGTTAGTGAGGTGCCCTTTGTCACTTCTGTGCATGTCTGCCCTTTTTGTGACTGCGCATGCGTCAGAAATTACAAAAAATATTTCTAAGTACAGAGTATGAAAAGTGCCTTTGACCTCAATCTTCAAACAGATGTAAAATGGATTTGAATAGAGATATTTTCATAAAGTTAACTGTTCCGAAAAGATGGAAAGATAATCTAGAGGATGAAAACTTATTGGTATCACTGAAGTGTACGGCCGCACTTTCCGACCTCACTGAAGAAACGTTTGTGCGAGAGTAAAGCCTAACCCCGAAATTAACCCCAACTCCCAAACTACAACAGATAAAGACTTGCGGTCTTCACTACGGGCTTCATTGTCCAAAAGTACTGACCCTAACGGGGTCGATTTTTGAACGGCAAGCCGATCGAAGCATAGAATCATGTTTAAATATTGAAAAGATCGACTATGAAAAGTATCAAAAACCATAACCTGACCCCCCATCCCTCCAAAACTCTGATTTTTGAGAAGTTCGTGAAAATACTTAATACGAAAATCTAATCGGTTACCCTCCTAGACTTACCCTTTCCCAGATGGAGTAAGGCCTCCAAAACAACAGTTTTAACACATTTGGGGTTTGGGTTAGGGTTAGTGTTTGGGTTAGGGTCAGGGTTAGGGTTACGGTTAAGGTTAGGGTCAGGATTGGGACAGGGTAGTGTACTTTGGCGAGCGTTTGTGAGGTGCCCTTTGTCACTTCTGCGCATGTCTGCCCTTTTTTGTGACTGCGCATGCGTCAGAAATTTCAAAAAATATTTCTAAGTACAGAGTATGAAAAGTGCCTTTGACCTCAATCTTCAAACAGATGTAGAATGGATTTGAATAGAGATATTTTCATAAAGTTAACTGTTCCGAAAAGATGGAAAGATAGTCTAGAGGATGAAAACTTATTGGTATCACTGAAGTGTACGGCCGCACTTTCCGACCTCACTGAAGAAACGTTTGTGCGAGAGTAAAGCCAACCCCGAAATTAACCCCAACTCCCAAACTACAACAGATAAAGACTTGCGGTCTTCACTACGGGCTTCATTGTCCAAAAGTACTGACCCTAACGGGCTCGATTTTTGAACGGCAAGCCGATCGAAGCATAGGATTATGTTTAAATATTGAAATGTTGGACTATGAAAAGTGTCAAAAACCATAACCCGACCCCCCATCCCTCCAAAAGTCTGATTTTTGAGAAGTTCGTGAAAAACTTGGGTTAGGGTTAGGGTTAGGGTTAGGGTTAGGGTTAGGGTAAGGTTAGGTTAGGGTTAGGGTTAGGGTTAGTGTTAGGGTTAGGGTTAGGGTTCTCGTCGAGTAGCCAAAATGCTGTCAATTTAACGGAAAAATATTCCCAAAATTTTCATTATGAGAATGTTGGCTCGACGGTAACCGTTTTGGCTACCACAGTAGCCAAATCAACGTAAAACGAAGTAGCCATGGTAGCCAAACTAACGGAAATACGGTAGCCATGGCTACCCGATGGCTACTTTGGCTACTTTGTATGCGTCAATTTAGCTACTATGGCTACCCAATGGCTACCTTTTTTGTACCTCTTTGGCTAATGTGGTTATTGGCTACTATTTTTGGATCATTTTTCATGTGATGTTTTTTTTTTCCATTTTGGGATATTTGAAAGCCATTAGAACCTAAACTGTGGGACTTTTTCTTTTTCTTTTTTTTTTTCTTTTCTTTGACATCCACTTTCAAAATGTTACAATTTTTTTTGAAAAGAGAGTTTGGCCTGAACTTTTGTAAATTGTTAGGCTGTATGATTGTCTAGATATTGCACATGCCATACAGTACCAATAGTGTGGGACAACATTGTGTCAGCAGGTCAAAGTCATCGCAAAAAACTTGCAACGGTAATAGGCTACTATAAAGATATTTAAAGTTACTGCTATTATCAAATATATATATTATATTCTCAGACCTTTAATGATAGTTTAGATGAGATCTCCGCACGAAAAAGGAAGAAATTCCAAAAATACACATGTGTGGATGTATACCTTCATAAAAACACTCATACAAATATGTGTACCCACATTAGTAAATTTTTCTGTATGCGCATACTTATTTGTTTGTGTCAATTTGTGTATGTACGTACACAGGTGTGAACGTGTAAATAAATTTGTTATACGTATACACATAAATGCTTATGTTTTGTATGTGTATATATTTGTGTTTATATGCATATATATCCTTTCGTATATGTTTACCCATTTGTATGTATGTACATGTTTGTGTATATGTGAACACTTGTGTGTATATATGTACACATTTATGTATATGTGTACACATTTTTATTTGTCCATACCAATGTGTATGCATTTAAAATTTTGAATGTGAGCATATACATTATGTATATGTGTACAAATGTATAAATGTACAAGTTTGTATATATATGTACAGAATTGTGTATATGTGTACATATTTGAGTATATGTGTACATATTTGTATATATGTGAACACATTTGTATATGTACAAACCAATGTGTATGTATTTAATTTTTTTGTAGGTGAGCATATACATTTATGTATATGTATACAAATATCTGTATGTGTGTATGCTTTTTAGTATGTGTTTACACATGTACTTATGGGTGAATACAATGGTATCAGATGGTACATTTATGTGTATAGATATATTTAAATATTTTTACTTTTGGCCCAATATTGTTTTGTATAGTCACAATTGACATTTTTTTGGTTTATGGTTGTATAAAAATGTTACTTATTAATCGGTTCCTGTTTGAGCATTAATTCCTTATCTTTTCGAAATAGTCAATTAATAGTAGCCAATTACCGCTTAAAAGTAGCCAATATCGGCCATGTAGTAGCCAATTGACGCTTAAATGTAGCCATCTAACGCTATAAGGTATCCAATTAGCGCTGCGGTGAATGGTTACCTAGTTGCTAAATACCGCTTTTCTGTAGCCTATTACCGCTTGTATCGTAGCCAAATACCGAAGCGCTAAATGGATACCTTATAGCGTCAATTGGCTACATGATAGCGGTAATTGGTGACAAAACAGAGGTATTTGGCAACTAAGTAACCATTCAACGGTATTTAGTAGCCATTAACGCTATAAGATATCCAATTAGCGCTGCGGTAAATGACTACGATGAAAGCGGTAATTGGCAACAGAAGAGGGGTATTTGGCAACAGAGGTTATTACCGCTGTTATGTAGCCAATTGACGCTATAAGGTATCCATTTAGCGCTGCGGTATTTGGCTACGATACAAGCGGTAATAGGCTACAGAAGAGCGGTATTTAGCAACAAGGTAACAATCACCGCAACGCTAATTGGATACCTTATGGCGTTAATGGCTACTAAATACCGTTAAATGGTTACTTAGTTGCCAAATACCTCTGTTTTGTCACCAATTACCGCTATAATGTAACCAATTGACGCTATAAGGTATCCATTTAGCGCTTCGGTATTTGGCTACGATACCAGCGGTAATAGGCTACAGAAAAGCGGTATTTAGCAACTAGGTAACCATTCCCCGCAGCGGTAATTGGATACCTTATAGCGTTAATGGCTACTAAATAACCGTTGAATGGTTACTTAGTTGCCAAATACCTCTGTTTTGTCACCAATTACCGCTGTAATGTTGCCAATTGACGCTATAAGGTATCCAATTACCGCTGCGGTATTTGGCTACAAAGTAACCATTCACCGCAAATGTGTAGCCATTTACCGCAGCGCTCATAGCGGTGAATGGCTACATCTGAGCGTCATTTGGCTATTTATTAGCGGTAATTTACTACTTATCAGCTGTAAATGGTTACTAATCAGCGGTAATTTACTACTAAACAGCGGCATTTGGCTACTGTTATTGACTTTGTTAAGTATACATCTTGTCGATATTGAGCAAAGATGTTTTTTGCCAGACTTTTATTTTTTTGCAAGAGTGGACCAATAATTTTTGCACATATTCCGCTATAAAACTTAATAATCGGTCAAGAAATAAAGAAGTTATAATAAAAAAAGAGAACCTACCCTTTTACGTATCATCTCAATAGTCAGCAGTGAGGGATTTTGGGGATGTCAAAGTATATATGCAATAGAGACGAAGTAATATAGGTGATTTAAAGGATTTTTCTAATAGGTAACCGATAATATGTGCAACTACTTATGTTTATATATGTCTCTATATAGAGTATATATAAAAAAGAAAATGTGGTATGATTGCCATTGACAGAACTCTCCGCATCAGACCAAAATGACACAGAAATTTACAAATATAGGTCACCGTACGGCCTTCAACAATGAGCCAAGTCACTACCGCATAGTCAGCTATGAAAGGCCCGAAATGACAATGTAAAACAATTCAAACGAGAAAACTAACGGCCTCATTTATATAGAAAAAACTGAACGAAAAAAATATGTAACACATAAACAAACGACAACCACTGAATTACAGGCTCATGACTTGGGAAAGGCACATACATACATAATGTGGCGGGGTTAAACACATTCCCGGTATCCCAACCCTCCCCTAACCTTGACAGTGGTATAATAGTACAACAAGAATAAACTATAGTTGAAAAACCCATCAGATGGACAAATAATACAAGAGAACGATGCTGGGTACTTGTACATCCCAACAACAAAAAGACACTAGAAACAGATCTGAGAGTACTTGCAATTAACTGACAGCTAGTTCAAAGCCACTTACAACAAATAAAAATTCATTCAGTTTAGACTAAATTAATGTGTTTGTACATATGTACTTATTCTTTTTTTTTTTTTTAATTCATGTCTTTATCTGATGAACAATATCGCAGATTAGCGGTAGTTGGCTACCTGTATACTTAAACAGGTGAAAATATATATCAGCCTTTATTGACATTTCTAATGAAGATTTTCTTAATCTGAAAACTGTGAATGATAGAGTTGACTAAATTGTTGATTTTTTAATATTCAATAAGTGAAAGAAAAATGGAAAACATGAAAAAAAATAGAGAGAAAAAAACATAGCTTTAGCACTGTTTGCACATTATGGGTAGGTGTACAAAATTGGATATTTTGACGATATACATTCGGTTAGAATCGATCCAAAAACTGTGTTGGAAAGCTAAAGCGTAGGTCTTCTGAAAATAATACATCTTCATTGAACACTATACTAATTAGTATGCATTTAATCAAACCGATCACTTTGATCAATTGATTAGTGAAATTTGACAAAAAGTTAAAAGTTGAAAAATAGGTAGTCAGCTTCATTCACTCGTTATTTCGTTATATATAATGCTATCCTAATTCTAAAAGCTGTTTTGGAATTCTTATATATTTATCTTTGACTCGATATATATGGGAACACGTTAATTGTAAAATTGTAGGAAAATAAAATGTTTGTGCACACAGTAATTTTGCAGGAATTCACGGGTTAGGGTTAGGGTTAGGGTTAGGGTTAGGGATTAGGGTTAGGGTTAGGGTTAGGGTTAGGGTTAGGGTTAGGTTAGGGTTAGGGTTAGGGTTAGGGTTAGGGTTAGGGTTTAGGGTTAGGGTTAGGGTTAGGGTTAGGGTTAGGGTTAGGGTTTAGGGTTAGGGTTAGGGTTAGGGTTAGGGTTAGGGTTAGGGTAGTATACTTTGACGAGATTTGTGAGATGACCTTTTTCACTTCTGCGCATGTCTGACCTTTTTTGTGACTGCGCATGCGTGAGAAGGGTTAGGGTTAGGGTTAGGGTTAGGGTTTAGGTTATGGTAAGTGTTAGTGTTAGTGTTTGGGTTTGGGTTATTTACAAATATTTCTAAGTACAGAGTATGAAAAGTGCCTTTGACTTCAATCTTCAAACAGATGTAGAATGGATTTGAATAGAGATATCTTCTTAAAATTAACTGTTCCTAAAAGATGATATGGCGATCTAGAGGATGAAAACTTATTGGGACCACTGAAGTGTACGACCGCACTTTCCGACCTCACTGAAGAAACGTTTGTGCGAGAGTAAAGCCTAACCCCGAAATTAACACCAACTCCCAAACTACAAAAGATAAAGACTTGCGGTCTTCACCAGGGGCTTAATTGTCGAAAAGTACTACCCCTAACGGGGCCGATTTTTTAACATCAAGCCGAACGAAGCATAGGATCATGTTGAAATATTGAAAAGATCGACTATGAAAAGTACCAAAAACCATAACCTGACCCCCCATCCCTCCAAAACTCTGATTTTTGAGAAGTTCGTGAAAAAACTTAATACGAAAATCCAATCGGTTACCCTCCTAGACTTATCCTTTCCGAGATAAAGCTAGGCCTCCAAAACAACAATTTAAACACATTTGGGGTTTGAGTTAGGGTTAGTGTTTGGGTTAAGGTCAGGGTTAGGGTTAGGGTTAGGGTAAGGGTTAGGGTTAGGGTCATGGTTAGTGTTTGGGTTAGGGTCAGTGTTAGGGTTAGGGTAAGGGTCAGGGTTTGGGTCAGGGTTAGGGTCAGGGTTAGGGTTAGGGTACGGATTAGGGTCATGATTGGGACAGGGTAGTGTACTTTGACGAGGGTTAGTGAGGTGCCCATTGTCACTTCTGCGCATGTCTGCCCTTTTTTTGTGACTGCGCATGCGTCAGAAATTTCAAAAAATATTTCTAAGTACAGAGTATGAAAAGTGCCTTTGACCCCAATCTTCAAACAGATGTAGAATGGATTTGAATAGAGATATTTTCATAAAGTTAACTGTTCCTAAAAGATGGAAAGGCGATCTAAAGGATAGAGTATGAAAAGTGCCTTTGACCCCAATCTTCAAACAGATGTAGAATGGATTTGAATAGAGATATTTTGATAAAGTTAACTGTTCCTAAAAGATGGAAAGGCGATCTAAAGGATGAAAACTTATTGGTATCACTGAAGTTTACGGCCGCACTTTCCTACCTCACTGAACAAACGTTTGTGTTATATATATTTTTTTTTTTTTTTTTTTTTTTCAAACATCATAACCTGACCCCCATCCCTACAAAACTCTTTCTTTTAAGAAGTTCGTGAAAAACTTAATACGAAACTCCAATAGGTTATCCTTCTAGACTTACCCGTTCCGAGATAAAGTAAGGCCTCCAAATCAACAATTTTAACACATTTGGGATTTGGGTTAGGGTAAGTGTTTGACCCAAACCCTAACCCAAACACTATCACTAACCCTAACCTAAACGCTAACCCTAACCTAAACCCTAATTAAGGGTTTGGGTTAGGGTTACCCTAATTAAGGGTTAGGGTTAACCCTAATTAAGGGTTTGGGTTAGGGTTAGGGTTAGGGTTAGGGTTTAGGGTTAGGGTTAGGGTTAGGGTTAGGGTTAGGGTTAGGGTTAGGGTTAGGGTTAGGGTTAGGGTTAGGGTTAGGGTAGTGTACTTTGACGAGGGTTTGTGAGGTGCCCATTGTCACTTCTGCGCATGTCTGCCCTTTTTTGTGACTGCGCATGCGTCAGAAATTTCCAACAATATTTCTAAGTACAGAGTATGAAAAGTGCCTTTGACCTCAATCTTCAAACAGATGTAGAATGGATTTGAATAGAGATATTTTCATAAAGTTAACTGTTCCTAAAAGATGGAAAGGCGATCTAAAGGATGAAAACTTATTGGTATCACTGAAGTGTACGACCGCACTTTCCGACCTCACTGAAGAAACGTTTGTGCGAGAGTAAAGCCTAACCCCGAAATTAACACCAACTCCCAAACTACAAAAGATAAAGACTTGCGGTTTTCACCAGGGTTAGGGTTAGGGTTAGGGTTAGGGTTAGGGTTAGGGTTAGGTTAGGGTTAGGGTTAGGGTTAGGTTAGGGTTAGGGTTAGGGTTAGGGTTAGGGTTAGGGTTAGGGTTAGGGTTAGGGTTAGGGTTAGGGTTAGGGTTAGGGTTAGGGTTAGGGTTAGGGTTAGGGTTAGGGTTAGGGTTAGGGTTAGGGTTAGGGTTAGGGTTAGGGTTAGGGTTAGGGTTAGGGTTAGGGTTAGGGTTAGGGTTAGGGTTAGGGTTAGGGTTAGGGTTAGGGGTTAGGGTTAGGGTTAGGGTTAGGGTTAGGGTTAGGGTTAGGGTTAGGGTTAGGGTTAGGGTTAGGGTTAGGGTTAGGGTTAGGGTTAGGGTTAGGGTTAGGGTTAGGGTTAGGGTTAGGGTTAGGGTTAGGGTTAGGGTTAGGGTTAGGGTTAGGGTTAGGGTTAGGGTTAGGGTTAGGGTTAGGGTTAGGGTTAGGGTTAGGGTTAGGGTTAGGGTTAGGGTTAGGGTTAGGGTTAGGGTTAGGGTTAGGGTTAGGGTTAGGGTTAGGGTTAGGGTTAGGGTTAGGGTTAGGGTTAGGGTTAGGGTTAGGGTTAGGGTTAGGGTTTAGGGTTAGGGTTAGGGTTAGGGTTAGGGTTAGGGTTAGGGTTAGGGTAGTATACTTTGACGAGGGTTAGTGAGGTGCCCATTGTCACTTCTGCGCATGTCTGCCCTTTTTTGTGACTGCGCATGCGTCAGAAATTTCCAACAATATTTCTAAGTACAGAGTATGAAAAGTGCCTTTGACCTCAATCTTCAAACAGATGTAGAATGGATTTGAATAGAGATATTTTCATAAAGTTAACTGTTCCTAAAAGATGGAAAGGCGATCTAAAGGATGAAAACTTATTGGTATCACTGAAGTGTACGACCGCACTTTCCGACCTCACTGAAGAAACGTTTGTGAGAGAGTAAAGCCTAACCCCGAAATTAACACCAACTCCCAAACTACAAAAGATAAAGACTTGCGGTCTTCACCAGGGGCTTAATTGTCAAAAAGTACTACCCCTAACGGGGCCGATTGTTTAACATCAAGCCGAACGAAGCATAGGATCATGTTGAAATATTGAAAAGATCGACTATGAAAAGTACCAAAAACCATAACCTGACCCCCCATCCCTCCAAAACTTTGATTTTTGAGAAGTTCGTGAAAAAACTTAATACGAAAATCCAATCGGTTACCCTCCTAGACTTATCCTTTCCGAGATAAAGCTAGGCCTCCAAAACAACAATTTTAACACATTTGGGGTTTGGGTTAGGGTTAGTGTTTGGGTTAAGGTCAGGGTTAGGGTTAGGGTTAGGGTTAGGGTTAGGGTTAGGGTTAGGGTTAGGGTTAGGGTCATGGTTAGTGTTTGGGTTAGGGTCAGGGTTAGGGTTAGGGTAAGGGTCAGGGTTTGGGTCAGGGTTAGGGTCAGGGTTAGGGTTAGGGTACGGATTAGGGTCATGATTGGGACAGGGTAGTATACTTTGACGAGGGTTAGTGAGGTGCCCATTGTCACTTCTGCGCATGTCTGCCCTTTTTTGTGACTGCGCATGCGTCAGAAATTTCCAACAATATTTCTAAGTACAGAGTATGAAAAGTGCCTTTGACCTCAATCTTCAAACAGATGTAGAATGGATTTGAATAGAGATATTTTCATAAAGTTAACTGTTCCTAAAAGATGGAAAGGCGATCTAAAGGATGAAAACTTATTGGTATCACTGAAGTGTACGACCGCACTTTCCGACCTCACTGAAGAAACGTTTGTGAGAGAGTAAAGCCTTACCCCGAAATTAACACCAACTCCCAAACTACAAAAGATAAAGACTTGCGGTCTTCACCAGGGGCTTAATTGTCAAAAAGTACTACCCCTAACGGGGCCGATTTTTTAACATCAAGCCGAACGAAGCATAGGATCATGTTGAAATATTGAAAAGATCGACTATGAAAAGTACCAAAAACCATAACCTGACCCCCCATCCCTCCAAAACTTTGATTTTTGAGAAGTTCGTGAAAAAACTTAATACGAAAATCCAATCGGTTACCCTCCTAGACTTATCCTTTCCGAGATAAAGCTAGGCCTCCAAAACAACAATTTTAACACATTTGGGGTTTGGGTTAGGGTTAGTGTTTGTGTTAAGGTCAGGGTTAGGGTTAGGGTTAGGGTTAGGGTTAGGGTTAGGGTTAGGGTTAGGGTTAGGGTCATGGTTAGTGTTTGGGTTAGGGTCAGGGTTAGGGTTAGGGTAAGGGTCAGGGTTTGGGTCAGGGTTAGGGTCAGGGTTAGGGTTAGGGTACGGATTAGGGTCATGATTGGGACAGGGTAGTATACTTTGACGAGGGTTAGTGAGGTGCCCATTGTCACTTCTGCGCATGTCTGCCCTTTTTTGTGACTGCGCATGCGTCAGAAATTTCCAACAATATTTCTAAGTACAGAGTATGAAAAGTGCCTTTGACCTCAATCTTCAAACAGATGTAGAATGGATTTGAATAGAGATATTTTCATAAAGTTAAC
>JAWDJN010000061.1:32500-37500 GCA_037788925.1 Mytilus galloprovincialis | reverse complement strand
AGGGTTAGTGTTTGGGTTAAGGTCAGGGTTAGGGTTAGGGTTAGGGTTAGGGTTAGGGTTAGGGTTAGGGTTAGGGTCATGGTTAGTGTTTGGGTTAGGGTCAGGGTTAGGGTTAGGGTAAGGGTCAGGGTTTGGGTCAGGGTTAGGGTCAGGGTTAGGGTTAGGGTACGGATTAGGGTCATGATTGGGACAGGGTAGTATACTTTGACGAGGGTTAGTGAGGTGCCCATTGTCACTTCTGCGCATGTCTGCCCTTTTTTGTGACTGCGCATGCGTCAGAAATTTCCAACAATATTTCTAAGTACAGAGTATGAAAAGTGCCTTTGACCTCAATCTTCAAACAGATGTAGAATGGATTTGAATAGAGATATTTTCATAAAGTTAACTGTTCCTAAAAGATGGAAAGGCGATCTAAAGGATGAAAACTTATTGGTATCACTGAAGTGTACGACCGCACTTTCCGACCTCACTGAAGAAACGTTTGTGAGAGAGTAAAGCCTAACCCCGAAATTAACACCAACTCCCAAACTACAAAAGATAAAGACTTGCGGTCTTCACCAGGGGCTTAATTGTCAAAAAGTACTACCCCTAACGGGGCCGATTTTTTAACATCAAGCCGAACGAAGCATAGGATCATGTTGAAATATTGAAAAGATCGACTATGAAAAGTACCAAAAACCATAACCTGACCCCCCATCCCTCCAAAACTTTGATTTTTGAGAAGTTCGTGAAAAAAACTTAATACGAAAATCCAATCGGTTACCCTCCTAGACTTATCCTTTCCGAGATAAAGCTAGGCCTCCAAAACAACAATTTTAACACATTTGGGGTTTGGGTTAGGGTTAGTGTTTGGGTTAAGGTCAGGGTTAGGGTTAGGGTTAGGGTTAGGGTTAGGGTTAGGGTTAGGGTTAGGGTTAGGGTCATGGTTAGTGTTTGGGTTAGGGTCAGGGTTAGGGTTAGGGTAAGGGTCAGGGTTTGGGTCAGGGTTAGGGTCAGGGTTAGGGTTAGGGTACGGATTAGGGTCATGATTGGGACAGGGTAGTATACTTTGACGAGGGTTAGTGAGGTGCCCATTGTCACTTCTGCGCATGTCTGCCCTTTTTTGTGACTGCGCATGCGTCAGAAATTTCCAACAATATTTCTAAGTACAGAGTATGAAAAGTGCCTTTGACCTCAATCTTCAAACAGATGTAGAATGGATTTGAATAGAGATATTTTCATAAAGTTAACTGTTCCTAAAAGATGGAAAGGCGATCTAAAGGATGAAAACTTATTGGTATCACTGAAGTGTACGACCGCACTTTCCGACCTCACTGAAGAAACGTTTGTGAGAGAGTAAAGCCTAACCCCGAAATTAACACCAACTCCCAAACTACAAAAGATAAAGACTTGCGGTCTTCACCAGGGGCTTAATTGTCAAAAAGTACTACCCCTAACGGGGCCGATTTTTTAACATCAAGCCGAACGAAGCATAGGATCATGTTGAAATATTGAAAAGATCGACTATGAAAAGTACCAAAAACCATAACCTGACCCCCCATCCCTCCAAAACTTTGATTTTTGAGAAGTTCGTGAAAAAACTTAATACGAAAATCCAATCGGTTACCCTCCTAGACTTATCCTTTCCGAGATAAAGCTAGGCCTCCAAAACAACAATTTTAACACATTTGGGGTTTGGGTTAGGGTTAGTGTTTGGGTTAAGGTCAGGGTTAGGGTTAGGGTTAGGGTTAGGGTTAGGGTTAGGGTTAGGGTTAGGGTCATGGTTAGTGTTTGGGTTAGGGTCAGGGTTAGGGTTAGGGTAAGGGTCAGGGTTTGGGTCAGGGTTAGGGTCAGGGTTAGGGTTAGGGTACGGATTAGGGTCATGATTGGGACAGGGTAGTATACTTTGACGAGGGTTAGTGAGGTGCCCATTGTCACTTCTGCGCATGTCTGCCCTTTTTTGTGACTGCGCATGCGTCAGAAATTTCCAACAATATTTCTAAGTACAGAGTATGAAAAGTGCCTTTGACCTCAATCTTCAAACAGATGTAGAATGGATTTGAATAGAGATATTTTCATAAAGTTAACTGTTCCTAAAAGATGGAAAGGCGATCTAAAGGATGAAAACTTATTGGTATCACTGAAGTGTACGACCGCACTTTCCGACCTCACTGAAGAAACGTTTGTGAGAGAGTAAAGCCTAACCCCGAAATTAACACCAACTCCCAAACTACAAAAGATAAAGACTTGCGGTCTTCACCAGGGGCTTAATTGTCAAAAAGTACTACCCCTAACGGGGCCGATTTTTTAACATCAAGCCGAACGAAGCATAGGATCATGTTGAAATATTGAAAAGATCGACTATGAAAAGTACCAAAAACCATAACCTGACCCCCCATCCCTCCAAAACTTTGATTTTTGAGAAGTTCGTGAAAAAACTTAATACGAAAATCCAATCGGTTACCCTCCTAGACTTATCCTTTCCGAGATAAAGCTAGGCCTCCAAAACAACAATTTTAACACATTTGGGGTTTGGGTTAGGGTTAGTGTTTGGGTTAAGGTCAGGGTTAGGGTTAGGGTTAGGGTTAGGGTTAGGGTTAGGGTTAGGGTTAGGGTTAGGGTCATGGTTAGTGTTTGGGTTAGGGTCAGGGTTAGGGTTAGGGTAAGGGTCAGGGTTTGGGTCAGGGTTAGGGTCAGGGTTAGGGTTAGGGTACGGATTAGGGTCATGATTGGGACAGGGTAGTATACTTTGACGAGGGTTAGTGAGGTGCCCATTGTCACTTCTGCGCATGTCTGCCCTTTTTTGTGACTGCGCATGCGTCAGAAATTTCCAACAATATTTCTAAGTACAGAGTATGAAAAGTGCCTTTGACCTCAATCTTCAAACAGATGTAGAATGGATTTGAATAGAGATATTTTCATAAAGTTAACTGTTCCTAAAAGATGGAAAGGCGATCTAAAGGATGAAAACTTATTGGTATCACTGAAGTGTACGACCGCACTTTCCGACCTCACTGAAGAAACGTTTGTGAGAGAGTAAAGCCTAACCCCGAAATTAACACCAACTCCCAAACTACAAAAGATAAAGACTTGCGGTCTTCACCAGGGGCTTAATTGTCAAAAAGTACTACCCCTAACGGGGCCGATTTTTTAACATCAAGCCGAACGAAGCATAGGATCATGTTGAAATATTGAAAAGATCGACTATGAAAAGTACCAAAAACCATAACCTGACCCCCCATCCCTCCAAAACTTTGATTTTTGAGAAGTTCGTGAAAAAACTTAATACGAAAATCCAATCGGTTACCCTCCTAGACTTATCCTTTCCGAGATAAAGCTAGGCCTCCAAAACAACAATTTTAACACATTTGGGGTTTGGGTTAGGGTTAGTGTTTGGGTTAAGGTCAGGGTTAGGGTTAGGGTTAGGGTTAGGGTTAGGGTTAGGGTTAGGGTTAGGGTCATGGTTAGTGTTTGGGTTAGGGTCAGGGTTAGGGTTAGGGTAAGGGTCAGGGTTTGGGTCAGGGTTAGGGTCAGGGTTAGGGTTAGGGTACGGATTAGGGTCATGATTGGGACAGGGTAGTATACTTTGACGAGGGTTAGTGAGGTGCCCATTGTCACTTCTGCGCATGTCTGCCCTTTTTTGTGACTGCGCATGCGTCAGAAATTTCCAACAATATTTCTAAGTACAGAGTATGAAAAGTGCCTTTGACCTCAATCTTCAAACAGATGTAGAATGGATTTGAATAGAGATATTTTCATAAAGTTAACTGTTCCTAAAAGATGGAAAGGCGATCTAAAGGATGAAAACTTATTGGTATCACTGAAGTGTACGACCGCACTTTCCGACCTCACTGAAGAAACGTTTGTGAGAGAGTAAAGCCTAACCCCGAAATTAACACCAACTCCCAAACTACAAAAGATAAAGACTTGCGGTCTTCACCAGGGGCTTAATTGTCAAAAAGTACTACCCCTAACGGGGCCGATTTTTTAACATCAAGCCGAACGAAGCATAGGATCATGTTGAAATATTGAAAAGATCGACTATGAAAAGTACCAAAAACCATAACCTGACCCCCCATCCCTCCAAAACTTTGATTTTTGAGAAGTTCGTGAAAAAACTTAATACGAAAATCCAATCGGTTACCCTCCTAGACTTATCCTTTCCGAGATAAAGCTAGGCCTCCAAAACAACAATTTTAACACATTTGGGGTTTGGGTTAGGGTTAGTGTTTGGGTTAAGGTCAGGGTTAGGGTTAGGGTTAGGGTTAGGGTTAGGGTTAGGGTTAGGGTTAGGGTTAGGGTCATGGTTAGTGTTTGGGTTAGGGTCAGGGTTAGGGTTAGGGTAAGGGTCAGGGTTTGGGTCAGGGTTAGGGTCAGGGTTAGGGTTAGGGTACGGATTAGGGTCATGATTGGGACAGGGTAGTATACTTTGACGAGGGTTAGTGAGGTGCCCATTGTCACTTCTGCGCATGTCTGCCCTTTTTTGTGACTGCGCATGCGTCAGAAATTTCCAACAATATTTCTAAGTACAGAGTATGAAAAGTGCCTTTGACCTCAATCTTCAAACAGATGTAGAATGGATTTGAATAGAGATATTTTCATAAAGTTAACTGTTCCTAAAAGATGGAAAGGCGATCTAAAGGATGAAAACTTATTGGTATCACTGAAGTGTACGACCGCACTTTCCGACCTCACTGAAGAAACGTTTGTGAGAGAGTAAAGCCTAACCCCGAAATTAACACCAACTCCCAAACTACAAAAGATAAAGACTTGCGGTCTTCACCAGGGGCTTAATTGTCAAAAAGTACTACCCCTAACGGGGCCGATTTTTTAACATCAAGCCGAACGAAGCATAGGATCATGTTGAAATATTGAAAAGATCGACTATGAAAAGTACCAAAAACCATAACCTGACCCCCCATCCCTCCAAAACTTTGATTTTTGAGAAGTTCGTGAAAAAACTTAATACGAAAATCCAATCGGTTACCCTCCTAGACTTATCCTTTCCGAGATAAAGCTAG
>JAWDJN010000061.1:7500-27500 GCA_037788925.1 Mytilus galloprovincialis | reverse complement strand
GGGTTAGGGTTAGGGTTAGGGTTAGGGTCATGGTTAGTGTTTGGGTTAGGGTCAGGGTTAGGGTTAGGGTAAGGGTCAGGGTTTGGGTCAGGGTTAGGGTCAGGGTTAGGGTTAGGGTACGGATTAGGGTCATGATTGGGACAGGGTAGTATACTTTGACGAGGGTTAGTGAGGTGCCCATTGTCACTTCTGCGCATGTCTGCCCTTTTTTGTGACTGCGCATGCGTCAGAAATTTCCAACAATATTTCTAAGTACAGAGTATGAAAAGTGCCTTTGACCTCAATCTTCAAACAGATGTAGAATGGATTTGAATAGAGATATTTTCATAAAGTTAACTGTTCCTAAAAGATGGAAAGGCGATCTAAAGGATGAAAACTTATTGGTATCACTGAAGTGTACGACCGCACTTTCCGACCTCACTGAAGAAACGTTTGTGAGAGAGTAAAGCCTAACCCCGAAATTAACACCAACTCCCAAACTACAAAAGATAAAGACTTGCGGTCTTCACCAGGGGCTTAATTGTCAAAAAGTACTACCCCTAATGGGGCCGATTTTTTAACATCAAGCCGAACGAAGCATAGGATCATGTTGAAATATTGAAAAGATCGACTATGAAAAGTACCAAAAACCATAACCTGACCCCCCATCCCTCCAAAACTTTGATTTTTGAGAAGTTCGTGAAAAAAACTTAATACGAAAATCCAATCGGTTACCCTCCTAGACTTATCCTTTCCGAGATAAAGCTAGGCCTCCAAAACAACAATTTTAACACATTTGGGGTTTGGGTTAGGGTTAGTGTTTGGGTTAAGGTCAGGGTTAGGGTTAGGGTTAGGGTTAGGGTTAGGGTTAGGGTTAGGGTTAGGGTTAGGGTCATGGTTAGTGTTTGGGTTAGGGTCAGGGTTAGGGTTAGGGTAAGGGTCAGGGTTTGGGTCAGGGTTAGGGTCAGGGTTAGGGTTAGGGTACGGATTAGGGTCATGATTGGGACAGGGTAGTATACTTTGACGAGGGTTAGTGAGGTGCCCATTGTCACTTCTGCGCATGTCTGCCCTTTTTTGTGACTGCGCATGCGTCAGAAATTTCCAACAATATTTCTAAGTACAGAGTATGAAAAGTGCCTTTGACCTCAATCTTCAAACAGATGTAGAATGGATTTGAATAGAGATATTTTCATAAAGTTAACTGTTCCTAAAAGATGGAAAGGCGATCTAAAGGATGAAAACTTATTGGTATCACTGAAGTGTACGACCGCACTTTCCGACCTCACTGAAGAAACGTTTGTGAGAGAGTAAAGCCTAACCCCGAAATTAACACCAACTCCCAAACTACAAAAGATAAAGACTTGCGGTCTTCACCAGGGGCTTAATTGTCAAAAAGTACTACCCCTAACGGGGCCGATTGTTTAACATCAAGCCGAACGAAGCATAGGATCATGTTGAAATATTGAAAAGATCGACTATGAAAAGTACCAAAAACCATAACCTGACCCCCCATCCCTCCAAAACTTTGATTTTTGAGAAGTTCGTGAAAAAACTTAATACGAAAATCCAATCGGTTACCCTCCTAGACTTATCCTTTCCGAGATAAAGCTAGGCCTCCAAAACAACAATTTTAACACATTTGGGGTTTGGGTTAGGGTTAGTGTTTGGGTTAAGGTCAGGGTTAGGGTTAGGGTTAGGGTTAGGGTTAGGGTTAGGGTTAGGGTTAGGGTTAGGGTCATGGTTAGTGTTTGGGTTAGGGTCAGGGTTAGGGTTAGGGTAAGGGTCAGGGTTTGGGTCAGGGTTAGGGTCAGGGTTAGGGTTAGGGTACGGATTAGGGTCATGATTGGGACAGGGTAGTATACTTTGACGAGGGTTAGTGAGGTGCCCATTGTCACTTCTGCGCATGTCTGCCCTTTTTTGTGACTGCGCATGCGTCAGAAATTTCCAACAATATTTCTAAGTACAGAGTATGAAAAGTGCCTTTGACCTCAATCTTCAAACAGATGTAGAATGGATTTGAATAGAGATATTTTCATAAAGTTAACTGTTCCTAAAAGATGGAAAGGCGATCTAAAGGATGAAAACTTATTGGTATCACTGAAGTGTACGACCGCACTTTCCGACCTCACTGAAGAAACGTTTGTGAGAGAGTAAAGCCTTACCCCGAAATTAACACCAACTCCCAAACTACAAAAGATAAAGACTTGCGGTCTTCACCAGGGGCTTAATTGTCAAAAAGTACTACCCCTAACGGGGCCGATTTTTTAACATCAAGCCGAACGAAGCATAGGATCATGTTGAAATATTGAAAAGATCGACTATGAAAAGTACCAAAAACCATAACCTGACCCCCCATCCCTCCAAAACTTTGATTTTTGAGAAGTTCGTGAAAAAACTTAATACGAAAATCCAATCGGTTACCCTCCTAGACTTATCCTTTCCGAGATAAAGCTAGGCCTCCAAAACAACAATTTTAACACATTTGGGGTTTGGGTTAGGGTTAGTGTTTGTGTTAAGGTCAGGGTTAGGGTTAGGGTTAGGGTTAGGGTTAGGGTTAGGGTTAGGGTTAGGGTTAGGGTCATGGTTAGTGTTTGGGTTAGGGTCAGGGTTAGGGTTAGGGTAAGGGTCAGGGTTTGGGTCAGGGTTAGGGTCAGGGTTAGGGTTAGGGTACGGATTAGGGTCATGATTGGGACAGGGTAGTATACTTTGACGAGGGTTAGTGAGGTGCCCATTGTCACTTCTGCGCATGTCTGCCCTTTTTTGTGACTGCGCATGCGTCAGAAATTTCCAACAATATTTCTAAGTACAGAGTATGAAAAGTGCCTTTGACCTCAATCTTCAAACAGATGTAGAATGGATTTGAATAGAGATATTTTCATAAAGTTAACTGTTCCTAAAAGATGGAAAGGCGATCTAAAGGATGAAAACTTATTGGTATCACTGAAGTGTACGACCGCACTTTCCGACCTCACTGAAGAAACGTTTGTGAGAGAGTAAAGCCTAACCCCGAAATTAACACCAACTCCCAAACTACAAAAGATAAAGACTTGCGGTCTTCACCAGGGGCTTAATTGTCAAAAAGTACTACCCCTAACGGGGCCGATTTTTTAACATCAAGCCGAACGAAGCATAGGATCATGTTGAAATATTGAAAAGATCGACTATGAAAAGTACCAAAAACCATAACCTGACCCCCCATCCCTCCAAAACTTTGATTTTTGAGAAGTTCGTGAAAAAACTTAATACGAAAATCCAATCGGTTACCCTCCTAGACTTATCCTTTCCGAGATAAAGCTAGGCCTCCAAAACAACAATTTTAACACATTTGGGGTTTGGGTTAGGGTTAGTGTTTGGGTTAAGGTCAGGGTTAGGGTTAGGGTTAGGGTTAGGGTTAGGGTTAGGGTTAGGGTCATGGTTAGTGTTTGGGTTAGGGTCAGGGTTAGGGTTAGGGTAAGGGTCAGGGTTTGGGTCAGGGTTAGGGTCAGGGTTAGGGTTAGGGTACGGATTAGGGTCATGATTGGGACAGGGTAGTATACTTTGACGAGGGTTAGTGAGGTGCCCATTGTCACTTCTGCGCATGTCTGCCCTTTTTTGTGACTGCGCATGCGTCAGAAATTTCCAACAATATTTCTAAGTACAGAGTATGAAAAGTGCCTTTGACCTCAATCTTCAAACAGATGTAGAATGGATTTGAATAGAGATATTTTCATAAAGTTAACTGTTCCTAAAAGATGGAAAGGCGATCTAAAGGATGAAAACTTATTGGTATCACTGAAGTGTACGACCGCACTTTCCGACCTCACTGAAGAAACGTTTGTGAGAGAGTAAAGCCTAACCCCGAAATTAACACCAACTCCCAAACTACAAAAGATAAAGACTTGCGGTCTTCACCAGGGGCTTAATTGTCAAAAAGTACTACCCCTAACGGGGCCGATTTTTTAACATCAAGCCGAACGAAGCATAGGATCATGTTGAAATATTGAAAAGATCGACTATGAAAAGTACCAAAAACCATAACCTGACCCCCCATCCCTCCAAAACTTTGATTTTTGAGAAGTTCGTGAAAAAACTTAATACGAAAATCCAATCGGTTACCCTCCTAGACTTATCCTTTCCGAGATAAAGCTAGGCCTCCAAAACAACAATTTTAACACATTTGGGGTTTGGGTTAGGGTTAGTGTTTGGGTTAAGGTCAGGGTTAGGGTTAGGGTTAGGGTTAGGGTTAGGGTTAGGGTTAGGGTTAGGGTCATGGTTAGTGTTTGGGTTAGGGTCAGGGTTAGGGTTAGGGTAAGGGTCAGGGTTTGGGTCAGGGTTAGGGTCAGGGTTAGGGTTAGGGTACGGATTAGGGTCATGATTGGGACAGGGTAGTATACTTTGACGAGGGTTAGTGAGGTGCCCATTGTCACTTCTGCGCATGTCTGCCCTTTTTTGTGACTGCGCATGCGTCAGAAATTTCCAACAATATTTCTAAGTACAGAGTATGAAAAGTGCCTTTGACCTCAATCTTCAAACAGATGTAGAATGGATTTGAATAGAGATATTTTCATAAAGTTAACTGTTCCTAAAAGATGGAAAGGCGATCTAAAGGATGAAAACTTATTGGTATCACTGAAGTGTACGACCGCACTTTCCGACCTCACTGAAGAAACGTTTGTGAGAGAGTAAAGCCTAACCCCGAAATTAACACCAACTCCCAAACTACAAAAGATAAAGACTTGCGGTCTTCACCAGGGGCTTAATTGTCAAAAAGTACTACCCCTAACGGGGCCGATTTTTTAACATCAAGCCGAACGAAGCATAGGATCATGTTGAAATATTGAAAAGATCGACTATGAAAAGTACCAAAAACCATAACCTGACCCCCCATCCCTCCAAAACTTTGATTTTTGAGAAGTTCGTGAAAAAAACTTAATACGAAAATCCAATCGGTTACCCTCCTAGACTTATCCTTTCCGAGATAAAGCTAGGCCTCCAAAACAACAATTTTAACACATTTGGGGTTTGGGTTAGGGTTAGTGTTTGGGTTAAGGTCAGGGTTAGGGTTAGGGTTAGGGTTAGGGTTAGGGTTAGGGTTAGGGTTAGGGTTAGGGTCATGGTTAGTGTTTGGGTTAGGGTCAGGGTTAGGGTTAGGGTAAGGGTCAGGGTTTGGGTCAGGGTTAGGGTCAGGGTTAGGGTTAGGGTACGGATTAGGGTCATGATTGGGACAGGGTAGTATACTTTGACGAGGGTTAGTGAGGTGCCCATTGTCACTTCTGCGCATGTCTGCCCTTTTTTGTGACTGCGCATGCGTCAGAAATTTCCAACAATATTTCTAAGTACAGAGTATGAAAAGTGCCTTTGACCTCAATCTTCAAACAGATGTAGAATGGATTTGAATAGAGATATTTTCATAAAGTTAACTGTTCCTAAAAGATGGAAAGGCGATCTAAAGGATGAAAACTTATTGGTATCACTGAAGTGTACGACCGCACTTTCCGACCTCACTGAAGAAACGTTTGTGAGAGAGTAAAGCCTAACCCCGAAATTAACACCAACTCCCAAACTACAAAAGATAAAGACTTGCGGTCTTCACCAGGGGCTTAATTGTCAAAAAGTACTACCCCTAACGGGGCCGATTTTTTAACATCAAGCCGAACGAAGCATAGGATCATGTTGAAATATTGAAAAGATCGACTATGAAAAGTACCAAAAACCATAACCTGACCCCCCATCCCTCCAAAACTTTGATTTTTGAGAAGTTCGTGAAGGGTTAGGGTTAGGGTTAGGGTTAGGGTTAGGGTTAGGGTTAGGGTTAGGGTTAGGGTTAGGGTTAGGGTTAGGGGTTAGGGTTAGGGTTAGGGTTAGGGTTAGGGTTAGGGTTAGGGTTAGGGTTAGGGTTAGGGGTTAGGGTTAGGGTTAGGGTTAGGGTTAGGGTTAGGGTTAGGGTTAGGGTTAGGGTTAGGGTTAGGGTTAGGGTTAGGGTTAGGGTTAGGGTTAGGGTTAGGGTTAGGGTTAGGGTTAGGGTTAGGGTTAGGGTTAGGGTTAGGGTTAGGGTTAGGGTTAGGGTTAGGGTTAGGGTTAGGGTTAGGGTTAGGGTTAGGGTTAGGGTTAGGGTTAGGGTTAGGGTTAGGGTTAGGGTTAGGGTTAGGGTTAGGGTTAGGGTTAGGGTTAGGGTTAGGGTTAGGGTTAGGGTTAGGGTTAGGGTTAGGGTTAGGTTAGGGTTAGGGTTAGGGTTAGGGTTAGGTTAGGTTAGGGTTAGGGTTAGGGTTAGGGTAGGGTTAGGGTTAGGGTTAGGGGTTAGGTTAGGGTTAGGGTTAGGGTTAGGGTTAGGGTTAGGGTTAGGGTTAGGGTTAGGGTTAGGGTTAGGGTTAGGGTTAGGGTTAGGGTTAGGGTTAGGGTTTAGGGTTAGGGTTAGGGTTAGGGTTAGGGTTAGGGTTAGGGTTAGGGTTAGGGTTAGGGTTAGGGTTAGGGTTAGGGTTAGGGTTAGGGTTAGGGTTAGGGTTAGGGTTAGGGTTAGGGTTAGGGTTAGGGTTAGGGTTAGGGTTAGGGTTAGGGTTAGGGTTAGGGTTAGGTTAGGGTTAGGGTTAGGGTTAGGGTTAGGGTTAGGGTTAGGGTTAGGGTTAGGGTTAGGGTTAGGGTTAGGGTTAGGGTTAGGGTTAGGGTTAGGGTTAGGGTTAGGGTTAGGGTTAGGGTAGTATACTTTGACGAGGGTTAGTGAGGTGCCCATTGTCACTTCTGCGCATGTCTGCCCTTTTTTGTGACTGCGCATGCGTCAGAAATTTCCAACAATATTTCTAAGTACAGAGTATGAAAAGTGCCTTTGACCTCAATCTTCAAACAGATGTAGAATGGATTTGAATAGAGATATTTTCATAAAGTTAACTGTTCCTAAAAGATGGAAAGGCGATCTAAAGGATGAAAACTTATTGGTATCACTGAAGTGTACGACCGCACTTTCCGACCTCACTGAAGAAACGTTTGTGAGAGAGTAAAGCCTAACCCCGAAATTAACACCAACTCCCAAACTACAAAAGATAAAGACTTGCGGTCTTCACCAGGGGCTTAATTGTCAAAAAGTACTACCCCTAACGGGGCCGATTTTTTAACATCAAGCCGAACGAAGCATAGGATCATGTTGAAATATTGAAAAGATCGACTATGAAAAGTACCAAAAACCATAACCTGACCCCCCATCCCTCCAAAACTTTGATTTTTGAGAAGTTCGTGAAAAAACTTAATACGAAAATCCAATCGGTTACCCTCCTAGACTTATCCTTTCCGAGATAAAGCTAGGCCTCCAAAACAACAATTTTAACACATTTGGGGTTTGGGTTAGGGTTAGTGTTTGGGTTAAGGTCAGGGTTAGGGTTAGGGTTAGGGTTAGGGTTAGGGTTAGGGTTAGGGTTAGGGTTAGGGTCATGGTTAGTGTTTGGGTTAGGGTCATGGTTAGGGTTAGGGTAAGGGTCAGGGTTTGGGTCAGGGTTAGGGTCAGGGTTAGGGTTAGGGTACGGATTAGGGTCATGATTGGGACAGGGTAGTATACTTTGACGAGGGTTAGTGAGGTGCCCATTGTCACTTCTGCGCATGTCTGCCCTTTTTTGTGACTGCGCATGCGTCAGAAATTTCCAACAATATTTCTAAGTACAGAGTATGAAAAGTGCCTTTGACCTCAATCTTCAAACAGATGTAGAATGGATTTGAATAGAGATATTTTCATAAAGTTAACTGTTCCTAAAAGATGGAAAGGCGATCTAAAGGATGAAAACTTATTGGTATCACTGAAGTGTACGACCGCACTTTCCGACCTCACTGAAGAAACGTTTGTGAGAGAGTAAAGCCTAACCCCGAAATTAACAACAACTCCCAAACTACAAAAGATAAAGACTTGCGGTCTTCACCAGGGGCTTAATTGTCAAAAAGTACTACCCCTAACGGGGCCGATTGTTTAACATCAAGCCGAACGAAGCATAGGATCATGTTGAAATATTGAAAAGATCGACTATGAAAAGTACCAAAAACCATAACCTGACCCCCCATCCCTCCAAAACTTTGATTTTTGAGAAGTTCGTGAAAAAACTTAATACGAAAATCCAATCGGTTACCCTCCTAGACTTATCCTTTCCGAGATAAAGCTAGGCCTCCAAAACAACAATTTTAACACATTTGGGGTTTGGGTTAGGGTTAGTGTTTGGGTTAAGGTCAGGGTTAGGGTTAGGGTTAGGGTTAGGGTTAGGGTTAGGGTTAGGGTTAGGGTTAGGGTCATGGTTAGTGTTTGGGTTAGGGTCAGGGTTAGGGTTAGGGTAAGGGTCAGGGTTTGGGTCAGGGTTAGGGTCAGGGTTAGGGTTAGGGTACGGATTAGGGTCATGATTGGGACAGGGTAGTATACTTTGACGAGGGTTAGTGAGGTGCCCATTGTCACTTCTGCGCATGTCTGCCCTTTTTTGTGACTGCGCATGCGTCAGAAATTTCCAACAATATTTCTAAGTACAGAGTATGAAAAGTGCCTTTGACCTCAATCTTCAAACAGATGTAGAATGGATTTGAATAGAGATATTTTCATAAAGTTAACTGTTCCTAAAAGATGGAAAGGCGATCTAAAGGATGAAAACTTATTGGTATCACTGAAGTGTACGACCGCACTTTCCGACCTCACTGAAGAAACGTTTGTGAGAGAGTAAAGCCTTACCCCGAAATTAACACCAACTCCCAAACTACAAAAGATAAAGACTTGCGGTCTTCACCAGGGGCTTAATTGTCAAAAAGTACTACCCCTAACGGGGCCGATTTTTTAACATCAAGCCGAACGAAGCATAGGATCATGTTGAAATATTGAAAAGATCGACTATGAAAAGTACCAAAAACCATAACCTGACCCCCCATCCCTCCAAAACTTTGATTTTTGAGAAGTTCGTGAAAAAACTTAATACGAAAATCCAATCGGTTACCCTCCTAGACTTATCCTTTCCGAGATAAAGCTAGGCCTCCAAAACAACAATTTTAACACATTTGGGGTTTGGGTTAGGGTTAGTGTTTGTGTTAAGGTCAGGGTTAGGGTTAGGGTTAGGGTTAGGGTTAGGGTTAGGGTTAGGGTTAGGGTTAGGGTCATGGTTAGTGTTTGGGTTAGGGTCATGGTTAGGGTTAGGGTAAGGGTCAGGGTTTGGGTCAGGGTTAGGGTCAGGGTTAGGGTTAGGGTACGGATTAGGGTCATGATTGGGACAGGGTAGTATACTTTGACGAGGGTTAGTGAGGTGCCCATTGTCACTTCTGCGCATGTCTGCCCTTTTTTGTGACTGCGCATGCGTCAGAAATTTCCAACAATATTTCTAAGTACAGAGTATGAAAAGTGCCTTTGACCTCAATCTTCAAACAGATGTAGAATGGATTTGAATAGAGATATTTTCATAAAGTTAACTGTTCCTAAAAGATGGAAAGGCGATCTAAAGGATGAAAACTTATTGGTATCACTGAAGTGTACGACCGCACTTTCCGACCTCACTGAAGAAACGTTTGTGAGAGAGTAAAGCCTTACCCCGAAATTAACACCAACTCCCAAACTACAAAAGATAAAGACTTGCGGTCTTCACCAGGGGCTTAATTGTCAAAAAGTACTACCCCTAACGGGGCCGATTTTTTAACATCAAGCCGAACGAAGCATAGGATCATGTTGAAATATTGAAAAGATCGACTATGAAAAGTACCAAAAACCATAACCTGACCCCCCATCCCTCCAAAACTTTGATTTTTGAGAAGTTCGTGAAAAAACTTAATACGAAAATCCAATCGGTTACCCTCCTAGACTTATCCTTTCCGAGATAAAGCTAGGCCTCCAAAACAACAATTTTAACACATTTGGGGTTTGGGTTAGGGTTAGTGTTTGTGTTAAGGTCAGGGTTAGGGTTAGGGTTAGGGTTAGGGTTAGGGTTAGGGTTAGGGTTAGGGTTAGGGTCATGGTTAGTGTTTGGGTTAGGGTCATGGTTAGGGTTAGGGTAAGGGTCAGGGTTTGGGTCAGGGTTAGGGTCAGGGTTAGGGTTAGGGTACGGATTAGGGTCATGATTGGGACAGGGTAGTATACTTTGACGAGGGTTAGTGAGGTGCCCATTGTCACTTCTGCGCATGTCTGCCCTTTTTTGTGACTGCGCATGCGTCAGAAATTTCCAACAATATTTCTAAGTACAGAGTATGAAAAGTGCCTTTGACCTCAATCTTCAAACAGATGTAGAATGGATTTGAATAGAGATATTTTCATAAAGTTAACTGTTCCTAAAAGATGGAAAGGCGATCTAAAGGATGAAAACTTATTGGTATCACTGAAGTGTACGACCGCACTTTCCGACCTCACTGAAGAAACGTTTGTGAGAGAGTAAAGCCTAACCCCGAAATTAACACCAACTCCCAAACTACAAAAGATAAAGACTTGCGGTCTTCACCAGGGGCTTAATTGTCAAAAAGTACTACCCCTAACGGGGCCGATTTTTTAACATCAAGCCGAACGAAGCATAGGATCATGTTGAAATATTGAAAAGATCGACTATGAAAAGTACCAAAAACCATAACCTGACCCCCCATCCCTCCAAAACTTTGATTTTTGAGAAGTTCGTGAAAAAACTTAATACGAAAATCCAATCGGTTACCCTCCTAGACTTATCCTTTCCGAGATAAAGCTAGGCCTCCAAAACAACAATTTTAACACATTTGGGGTTTGGGTTAGGGTTAGTGTTTGGGTTAAGGTCAGGGTTAGGGTTAGGGTTAGGGTTAGGGTTAGGGTTAGGGTTAGGGTTAGGGTTAGGGTTAGGGTTAGGGTAGTATACTTTGACGAGGGTTAGTGAGGTGCCCATTGTCACTTCTGCGCATGTCTGCCCTTTTTTGTGACTGCGCATGCGTCAGAAATTTCCAACAATATTTCTAAGTACAGAGTATGAAAAGTGCCTTTGACCTCAATCTTCAAACAGATGTAGAATGGATTTGAATAGAGATATTTTCATAAAGTTAACTGTTCCTAAAAGATGGAAAGGCGATCTAAAGGATGAAAACTTATTGGTATCACTGAAGTGTACGACCGCACTTTCCGACCTCACTGAAGAAACGTTTGTGAGAGAGTAAAGCCTAACCCCGAAATTAACACCAACTCCCAAACTACAAAAGATAAAGACTTGCGGTCTTCACCAGGGGCTTAATTGTCAAAAAGTACTACCCCTAACGGGGCCGATTTTTTAACATCAAGCCGAACGAAGCATAGGATCATGTTGAAATATTGAAAAGATCGACTATGAAAAGTACCAAAAACCATAACCTGACCCCCCATCCCTCCAAAACTTTGATTTTTGAGAAGTTCGTGAAAAAACTTAATACGAAAATCCAATCGGTTACCCTCCTAGACTTATCCTTTCCGAGATAAAGCTAGGCCTCCAAAACAACAATTTTAACACATTTGGGGTTTGGGTTAGGGTTAGTGTTTGGGTTAAGGTCAGGGTTAGGGTTAGGGTTAGGGTTAGGGTTAGGGTTAGGGTTAGGGTTAGGGTCATGGTTAGTGTTTGGGTTAGGGTCAGGGTTAGGGTTAGGGTAAGGGTCAGGGTTTGGGTCAGGGTTAGGGTCAGGGTTAGGGTTAGGGTACGGATTAGGGTCATGATTGGGACAGGGTAGTATACTTTGACGAGGGTTAGTGAGGTGCCCATTGTCACTTCTGCGCATGTCTGCCCTTTTTTGTGACTGCGCATGCGTCAGAAATTTCCAACAATATTTCTAAGTACAGAGTATGAAAAGTGCCTTTGACCTCAATCTTCAAACAGATGTAGAATGGATTTGAATAGAGATATTTTCATAAAGTTAACTGTTCCTAAAAGATGGAAAGGCGATCTAAAGGATGAAAACTTATTGGTATCACTGAAGTGTACGACCGCACTTTCCGACCTCACTGAAGAAACGTTTGTGAGAGAGTAAAGCCTAACCCCGAAATTAACACCAACTCCCAAACTACAAAAGATAAAGACTTGCGGTCTTCACCAGGGGCTTAATTGTCAAAAAGTACTACCCCTAACGGGGCCGATTTTTTAACATCAAGCCGAACGAAGCATAGGATCATGTTGAAATATTGAAAAGATCGACTATGAAAAGTACCAAAAACCATAACCTGACCCCCCATCCCTCCAAAACTTTGATTTTTGAGAAGTTCGTGAAAAAACTTAATACGAAAATCCAATCGGTTACCCTCCTAGACTTATCCTTTCCGAGATAAAGCTAGGCCTCCAAAACAACAATTTTAACACATTTGGGGTTTGGGTTAGGGTTAGTGTTTGGGTTAAGGTCAGGGTTAGGGTTAGGGTTAGGGTTAGGGTTAGGGTTAGGGTTAGGGTTAGGGTTAGGGTCATGGTTAGTGTTTGGGTTAGGGTCAGGGTTAGGGTTAGGGTAAGGGTCAGGGTTTGGGTCAGGGTTAGGGTCAGGGTTAGGGTTAGGGTACGGATTAGGGTCATGATTGGGACAGGGTAGTATACTTTGACGAGGGTTAGTGAGGTGCCCATTGTCACTTCTGCGCATGTCTGCCCTTTTTTGTGACTGCGCATGCGTCAGAAATTTCCAACAATATTTCTAAGTACAGAGTATGAAAAGTGCCTTTGACCTCAATCTTCAAACAGATGTAGAATGGATTTGAATAGAGATATTTTCATAAAGTTAACTGTTCCTAAAAGATGGAAAGGCGATCTAAAGGATGAAAACTTATTGGTATCACTGAAGTGTACGACCGCACTTTCCGACCTCACTGAAGAAACGTTTGTGAGAGAGTAAAGCCTAACCCCGAAATTAACACCAACTCCCAAACTACAAAAGATAAAGACTTGCGGTCTTCACCAGGGGCTTAATTGTCAAAAAGTACTACCCCTAACGGGGCCGATTTTTTAACATCAAGCCGAACGAAGCATAGGATCATGTTGAAATATTGAAAAGATCGACTATGAAAAGTACCAAAAACCATAACCTGACCCCCCATCCCTCCAAAACTTTGATTTTTGAGAAGTTCGTGAAAAAACTTAATACGAAAATCCAATCGGTTACCCTCCTAGACTTATCCTTTCCGAGATAAAGCTAGGCCTCCAAAACAACAATTTTAACACATTTGGGGTTTGGGTTAGGGTTAGTGTTTGGGTTAAGGTCAGGGTTAGGGTTAGGGTTAGGGTTAGGGTTAGGGTTAGGGTTAGGGTTAGGGTTAGGGTTAGGGTTAGGGTTAGGGTTAGGGTTAGGGTAGTATACTTTGACGAGGGTTAGTGAGGTGCCCATTGTCACTTCTGCGCATGTCTGCCCTTTTTTGTGACTGCGCATGCGTCAGAAATTTCCAACAATATTTCTAAGTACAGAGTATGAAAAGTGCCTTTGACCTCAATCTTCAAACAGATGTAGAATGGATTTGAATAGAGATATTTTCATAAAGTTAACTGTTCCTAAAAGATGGAAAGGCGATCTAAAGGATGAAAACTTATTGGTATCACTGAAGTGTACGACCGCACTTTCCGACCTCACTGAAGAAACGTTTGTGAGAGAGTAAAGCCTAACCCCGAAATTAACACCAACTCCCAAACTACAAAAGATAAAGACTTGCGGTCTTCACCAGGGGCTTAATTGTCAAAAAGTACTACCCCTAACGGGGCCGATTTTTTAACATCAAGCCGAACGAAGCATAGGATCATGTTGAAATATTGAAAAGATCGACTATGAAAAGTACCAAAAACCATAACCTGACCCCCCATCCCTCCAAAACTTTGATTTTTGAGAAGTTCGTGAAAAAACTTAATACGAAAATCCAATCGGTTACCCTCCTAGACTTATCCTTTCCGAGATAAAGCTAGGCCTCCAAAACAACAATTTTAACACATTTGGGGTTTGGGTTAGGGTTAGTGTTTGGGTTAAGGTCAGGGTTAGGGTTAGGGTTAGGGTTAGGGTTAGGGTTAGGGTTAGGGTTAGGGTTAGGGTCATGGTTAGTGTTTGGGTTAGGGTCAGGGTTAGGGTTAGGGTAAGGGTCAGGGTTTGGGTCAGGGTTAGGGTCAGGGTTAGGGTTAGGGTACGGATTAGGGTCATGATTGGGACAGGGTAGTATACTTTGACGAGGGTTAGTGAGGTGCCCATTGTCACTTCTGCGCATGTCTGCCCTTTTTTGTGACTGCGCATGCGTCAGAAATTTCCAACAATATTTCTAAGTACAGAGTATGAAAAGTGCCTTTGACCTCAATCTTCAAACAGATGTAGAATGGATTTGAATAGAGATATTTTCATAAAGTTAACTGTTCCTAAAAGATGGAAAGGCGATCTAAAGGATGAAAACTTATTGGTATCACTGAAGTGTACGACCGCACTTTCCGACCTCACTGAAGAAACGTTTGTGAGAGAGTAAAGCCTAACCCCGAAATTAACACCAACTCCCAAACTACAAAAGATAAAGACTTGCGGTCTTCACCAGGGGCTTAATTGTCAAAAAGTACTACCCCTAATGGGGCCGATTTTTTAACATCAAGCCGAACGAAGCATAGGATCATGTTGAAATATTGAAAAGATCGACTATGAAAAGTACCAAAAACCATAACCTGACCCCCCATCCCTCCAAAACTTTGATTTTTGAGAAGTTCGTGAAAAAAACTTAATACGAAAATCCAATCGGTTACCCTCCTAGACTTATCCTTTCCGAGATAAAGCTAGGCCTCCAAAACAACAATTTTAACACATTTGGGGTTTGGGTTAGGGTTAGTGTTTGGGTTAAGGTCAGGGTTAGGGTTAGGGTTAGGGTTAGGGTTAGGGTTAGGGTTAGGGTTAGGGTTAGGGTCATGGTTAGTGTTTGGGTTAGGGTCAGGGTTAGGGTTAGGGTAAGGGTCAGGGTTTGGGTCAGGGTTAGGGTCAGGGTTAGGGTTAGGGTACGGATTAGGGTCATGATTGGGACAGGGTAGTATACTTTGACGAGGGTTAGTGAGGTGCCCATTGTCACTTCTGCGCATGTCTGCCCTTTTTTGTGACTGCGCATGCGTCAGAAATTTCCAACAATATTTCTAAGTACAGAGTATGAAAAGTGCCTTTGACCTCAATCTTCAAACAGATGTAGAATGGATTTGAATAGAGATATTTTCATAAAGTTAACTGTTCCTAAAAGATGGAAAGGCGATCTAAAGGATGAAAACTTATTGGTATCACTGAAGTGTACGACCGCACTTTCCGACCTCACTGAAGAAACGTTTGTGAGAGAGTAAAGCCTAACCCCGAAATTAACACCAACTCCCAAACTACAAAAGATAAAGACTTGCGGTCTTCACCAGGGGCTTAATTGTCAAAAAGTACTACCCCTAACGGGGCCGATTGTTTAACATCAAGCCGAACGAAGCATAGGATCATGTTGAAATATTGAAAAGATCGACTATGAAAAGTACCAAAAACCATAACCTGACCCCCCATCCCTCCAAAACTTTGATTTTTGAGAAGTTCGTGAAAAAACTTAATACGAAAATCCAATCGGTTACCCTCCTAGACTTATCCTTTCCGAGATAAAGCTAGGCCTCCAAAACAACAATTTTAACACATTTGGGGTTTGGGTTAGGGTTAGTGTTTGGGTTAAGGTCAGGGTTAGGGTTAGGGTTAGGGTTAGGGTTAGGGTTAGGGTTAGGGTTAGGGTTAGGGTCATGGTTAGTGTTTGGGTTAGGGTCAGGGTTAGGGTTAGGGTAAGGGTCAGGGTTTGGGTCAGGGTTAGGGTCAGGGTTAGGGTTAGGGTACGGATTAGGGTCATGATTGGGACAGGGTAGTATACTTTGACGAGGGTTAGTGAGGTGCCCATTGTCACTTCTGCGCATGTCTGCCCTTTTTTGTGACTGCGCATGCGTCAGAAATTTCCAACAATATTTCTAAGTACAGAGTATGAAAAGTGCCTTTGACCTCAATCTTCAAACAGATGTAGAATGGATTTGAATAGAGATATTTTCATAAAGTTAACTGTTCCTAAAAGATGGAAAGGCGATCTAAAGGATGAAAACTTATTGGTATCACTGAAGTGTACGACCGCACTTTCCGACCTCACTGAAGAAACGTTTGTGAGAGAGTAAAGCCTTACCCCGAAATTAACACCAACTCCCAAACTACAAAAGATAAAGACTTGCGGTCTTCACCAGGGGCTTAATTGTCAAAAAGTACTACCCCTAACGGGGCCGATTTTTTAACATCAAGCCGAACGAAGCATAGGATCATGTTGAAATATTGAAAAGATCGACTATGAAAAGTACCAAAAACCATAACCTGACCCCCCATCCCTCCAAAACTTTGATTTTTGAGAAGTTCGTGAAAAAACTTAATACGAAAATCCAATCGGTTACCCTCCTAGACTTATCCTTTCCGAGATAAAGCTAGGCCTCCAAAACAACAATTTTAACACATTTGGGGTTTGGGTTAGGGTTAGTGTTTGTGTTAAGGTCAGGGTTAGGGTTAGGGTTAGGGTTAGGGTTAGGGTTAGGGTTAGGGTTAGGGTTAGGGTCATGGTTAGTGTTTGGGTTAGGGTCAGGGTTAGGGTTAGGGTAAGGGTCAGGGTTTGGGTCAGGGTTAGGGTCAGGGTTAGGGTTAGGGTACGGATTAGGGTCATGATTGGGACAGGGTAGTATACTTTGACGAGGGTTAGTGAGGTGCCCATTGTCACTTCTGCGCATGTCTGCCCTTTTTTGTGACTGCGCATGCGTCAGAAATTTCCAACAATATTTCTAAGTACAGAGTATGAAAAGTGCCTTTGACCTCAATCTTCAAACAGATGTAGAATGGATTTGAATAGAGATATTTTCATAAAGTTAACTGTTCCTAAAAGATGGAAAGGCGATCTAAAGGATGAAAACTTATTGGTATCACTGAAGTGTACGACCGCACTTTCCGACCTCACTGAAGAAACGTTTGTGAGAGAGTAAAGCCTAACCCCGAAATTAACACCAACTCCCAAACTACAAAAGATAAAGACTTGCGGTCTTCACCAGGGGCTTAATTGTCAAAAAGTACTACCCCTAACGGGGCCGATTTTTTAACATCAAGCCGAACGAAGCATAGGATCATGTTGAAATATTGAAAAGATCGACTATGAAAAGTACCAAAAACCATAACCTGACCCCCCATCCCTCCAAAACTTTGATTTTTGAGAAGTTCGTGAAAAAACTTAATACGAAAATCCAATCGGTTACCCTCCTAGACTTATCCTTTCCGAGATAAAGCTAGGCCTCCAAAACAACAATTTTAACACATTTGGGGTTTGGGTTAGGGTTAGTGTTTGGGTTAAGGTCAGGGTTAGGGTTAGGGTTAGGGTTAGGGTTAGGGTTAGGGTTAGGGTCATGGTTAGTGTTTGGGTTAGGGTCAGGGTTAGGGTTAGGGTAAGGGTCAGGGTTTGGGTCAGGGTTAGGGTCAGGGTTAGGGTTAGGGTACGGATTAGGGTCATGATTGGGACAGGGTAGTATACTTTGACGAGGGTTAGTGAGGTGCCCATTGTCACTTCTGCGCATGTCTGCCCTTTTTTGTGACTGCGCATGCGTCAGAAATTTCCAACAATATTTCTAAGTACAGAGTATGAAAAGTGCCTTTGACCTCAATCTTCAAACAGATGTAGAATGGATTTGAATAGAGATATTTTCATAAAGTTAACTGTTCCTAAAAGATGGAAAGGCGATCTAAAGGATGAAAACTTATTGGTATCACTGAAGTGTACGACCGCACTTTCCGACCTCACTGAAGAAACGTTTGTGAGAGAGTAAAGCCTAACCCCGAAATTAACACCAACTCCCAAACTACAAAAGATAAAGACTTGCGGTCTTCACCAGGGGCTTAATTGTCAAAAAGTACTACCCCTAACGGGGCCGATTTTTTAACATCAAGCCGAACGAAGCATAGGATCATGTTGAAATATTGAAAAGATCGACTATGAAAAGTACCAAAAACCATAACCTGACCCCCCATCCCTCCAAAACTTTGATTTTTGAGAAGTTCGTGAAAAAACTTAATACGAAAATCCAATCGGTTACCCTCCTAGACTTATCCTTTCCGAGATAAATCTAGGCCTCCAAAACAACAATTTTAACACATTTGGGGTTTGGGTTAGGGTTAGTGTTTGGGTTAAGGTCAGGGTTAGGGTTAGGGTTAGGGTTAGGGTTAGGGTTAGGGTTAGGGTTAGGGTCATGGTTAGTGTTTGGGTTAGGGTCAGGGTTAGGGTTAGGGTAAGGGTCAGGGTTTGGGTCAGGGTTAGGGTCAGGGTTAGGGTTAGGGTACGGATTAGGGTCATGATTGGGACAGGGTAGTATACTTTGACGAGGGTTAGTGAGGTGCCCATTGTCACTTCTGCGCATGTCTGCCCTTTTTTGTGACTGCGCATGCGTCAGAAATTTCCAACAATATTTCTAAGTACAGAGTATGAAAAGTGCCTTTGACCTCAATCTTCAAACAGATGTAGAATGGATTTGAATAGAGATATTTTCATAAAGTTAACTGTTCCTAAAAGATGGAAAGGCGATCTAAAGGATGAAAACTTATTGGTATCACTGAAGTGTACGACCGCACTTTCCGACCTCACTGAAGAAACGTTTGTGAGAGAGTAAAGCCTAACCCCGAAATTAACACCAACTCCCAAACTACAAAAGATAAAGACTTGCGGTCTTCACCAGGGGCTTAATTGTCAAAAAGTACTACCCCTAACGGGGCCGATTTTTTAACATCAAGCCGAACGAAGCATAGGATCATGTTGAAATATTGAAAAGATCGACTATGAAAAGTACCAAAAACCATAACCTGACCCCCCATCCCTCCAAAACTTTGATTTTTGAGAAGTTCGTGAAAAAAACTTAATACGAAAATCCAATCGGTTACCCTCCTAGACTTATCCTTTCCGAGATAAAGCTAGGCCTCCAAAACAACAATTTTAACACATTTGGGGTTTGGGTTAGGGTTAGTGTTTGGGTTAAGGTCAGGGTTAGGGTTAGGGTTAGGGTTAGGGTTAGGGTTAGGGTTAGGGTTAGGGTTAGGGTCATGGTTAGTGTTTGGGTTAGGGTCAGGGTTAGGGTTAGGGTAAGGGTCAGGGTTTGGGTCAGGGTTAGGGTCAGGGTTAGGGTTAGGGTACGGATTAGGGTCATGATTGGGACAGGGTAGTATACTTTGACGAGGGTTAGTGAGGTGCCCATTGTCACTTCTGCGCATGTCTGCCCTTTTTTGTGACTGCGCATGCGTCAGAAATTTCCAACAATATTTCTAAGTACAGAGTATGAAAAGTGCCTTTGACCTCAATCTTCAAACAGATGTAGAATGGATTTGAATAGAGATATTTTCATAAAGTTAACTGTTCCTAAAAGATGGAAAGGCGATCTAAAGGATGAAAACTTATTGGTATCACTGAAGTGTACGACCGCACTTTCCGACCTCACTGAAGAAACGTTTGTGAGAGAGTAAAGCCTAACCCCGAAATTAACACCAACTCCCAAACTACAAAAGATAAAGACTTGCGGTCTTCACCAGGGGCTTAATTGTCAAAAAGTACTACCCCTAACGGGGCCGATTTTTTAACATCAAGCCGAACGAAGCATAGGATCATGTTGAAATATTGAAAAGATCGACTATGAAAAGTACCAAAAACCATAACCTGACCCCCCATCCCTCCAAAACTTTGATTTTTGAGAAGTTCGTGAAGGGTTAGGGTTAGGGTTAGGGTTAGGGTTAGGGTTAGGGTTAGGGTTAGGGTTAGGGTTAGGGTTAGGGTTAGGGTTAGGGGTTAGGGTTAGGGTTAGGGTTAGGGTTAGGGTTAGGGTTAGGGTTAGGGTTAGGGGTTAGGGTTAGGGTTAGGGTTAGGGTTAGGGTTAGGGTTAGGGTTAGGGTTAGGGTTAGGGTTAGGGTTAGGGTTAGGGTTAGGGTTAGGGTTAGGGTTAGGGTTAGGGTTAGGGTTAGGGTTAGGGTTAGGGTTAGGGTTAGGGTTAGGGTTAGGGTTAGGGTTAGGGTTAGGGTTAGGGTTAGGGTTAGGGTTAGGGTTAGGGTTAGGGTTAGGGTTAGGGTTAGGGTTAGGGTTAGGGTTAGGGTTA